>CAWUFW010016949.1:0-285482 GCA_963921515.1 Calotriton arnoldi | reverse complement strand
CCGTCGGCGGCAGGAAGAGCCTGGGCTGGGCCACATCCCTAAAGTCTGCTAATAAGACTCCCCGATTTACGGTAAGAGTGGTTGAAACCACTTTATACGAACATATCCATCCTATCTATCCTTTTGTGCCCCTTGTATTGGTCTCCGCTGTTGTTCGCAATCATGGGAAAACGTAAGCTTGCGGTTGTTGCATCAGGCAGTAATAATAAGAATGCAAGATTGAGTGCACCAATTACGAATTACTTCAATACCGCGATGGGATTAATTAATAGTGAGATTGTCAATGTTGAGGAGCGTTTAGCAGCCACAAAGATTGCACTAACTAATGTGGTTGACGATACTATAATGGACGCAACTGCATTAGAAACAGTTTCAAATAACAAACCTCAACAAAAGAGTATAACAGCCTTAATACACAATACCAGTGCAGCGCCCTGTGTATCAACGATACCACTGAAAATATCAGCCTTAACGGAAGATACAGACTCAATTACCCCCCTTGTAACTAAAGGCAAACAGTTATCGAAGGAAAAAATTAAAGAATCTACTAAACCACCACAGCCATTGCCTAAGAAGCAGAGTGGGGGTTTGAGGGCTACCGTAAATCATGACTGTCCCCATAACTTGGACCTACTTTTTAAAAAGTTATATGGGAAGATTGATTCAATTGAGAAAAACCTGTTATCTGAAAATCAAGAGCGATGTAGCCCATATTTCCAAGCGAATTGAGGAGTCGTTACCGCTAGGAAATCGTCAAAATGAAAATATTCTCACTGATACAACTGGCACAACAGCAATGACCAATAATTATCGAATTGTTAAAAATGATACTTTACGTGGTTCTCGGGGATCAGTAGTCTTGTGTGAAGGGAAGAACACCCTGGGTCCCATGGATAAGGAAGAGACCTACATTGGGTCACACCCCATACCGTCAACCCACCACGTGACAAAAATGATCAGACCTAACACTAAAAATGCAGATAAATATGACCATAATCTGTCACCCACAAGGTCCCAGAGACCCCTACACGTACCTCCCGAGGCTACACCTTACACAATCGTTCTGAAAGATGTGCCAGAATTAAAGGGTGGCGTAAAAGAGGACTGGGTAGAACTGAAAAATAAGGTCGTGTTTTGGTTCACTAATCACTGCCATCAGAATTCAAATATCCTGGCCCAAAATATCACTATGGTAAGAAGTGTACCATGGGTGGGGAAATCACCAAAAGTTTGCGAAGGGTATTGTGTCATTTCCCTTCTATACCCAGAGATGGTTAGAACTTTGCTAGAAGAGATATATAACAGATGGGAGATGCCATCAAAATACCAGAATAAGACCATCACTGGGGTACCATTAGGGTTTTTACAAGCCAGGTATGGATTATTCTAACCAGTCTGGAAATGGTCCTAAAATAGTGGAAAAGTACAGACCTCTTGCTTTGTCCAATAGATTTCTACCACTTAGAAGATGTAGTGATGTGGACTGACTACACCAGGATGTTGCACAAGATCTTTGCCCAATTGATGAGACATCATTTGCAACTCAAAACCTGAAATCTAAAAACCTGACCCTAGTAACATGGAATATCGCGGGTATCAATAAGAAACTGAATGACGATGCATGGCCTGACTTTTAAACAATTGTGAAATTATCTGCATGCAAGAGACTTGACACACGGAACTCTTTCACATAGATGGTTTCTCAATAGTTGACACTCAAGCGACCCCCTCTCGAAATGGAAGGGAAAAGGGAGGTTTAGCAGTCCTACTTTCTGTCACATGCCCACTGATTCTGAAGAAAGCTTTTATTGACTCTCCTTATTTTCAGTTTTTGTGGTTCCATTCTGTTGATTATCAGTGTTTTGTATTAATTAACTGTTATAACCATGCTTTTGATAACACCAGAAACCAAGTCATACTGGCACTTGAGGAGGAGCTTGATTTATTTTTAAAGCAGATCAGAAGTGATTATTTTCTGATCTGGGTTGGAGATTTTAACAGTAAAAAATGTGGTATTCTAGAAGGAAAACATTGTGGATAAGGGAATGAGTATGGGGAACATTATTCTCATTTACCGCATAATCTCTATGGCGAATCCATTAATGGGGCAATGTATAAATATAATTTAGAATTACTGGATCAGTCTATATCGGAGGGACAACCCCAGCTACCGACCTTTGAGGGGCACAGACAGTGTTCAATTATTGATCACATATTAATCTCGGTACATGGTCAAGATCGAATAGTAAAAATGGAGGTGAAAACAAGCTGTGTAAGTGATCATCATCCACTCTTTTTAACAATCAGATTAAATTATACCCCCAGGCTGGGCCCTGTTTAGCACCCTTCATATCTACCCAGGGAGAAACCGGTATCTCTATTAAATGGTCTGGAATAAACCCAAATGAATTTATGGATAGTCTAATGAGTAATTGTAAACATGATATAGACATTTGTAATAGGGGGGATTCTATTGATAAGCAGATTGTTGGAGCTTTCTGTAACATCACTGCCGAAATCTCTAGGGGATTAAAAATTAAGAGTAAGACAAAAGCTAAGAAAAAAGATGGTTGATTTGATTCTCAATGTACAAAGGCAAACCAGACATTAAAAAATGCCCTAAAAATTAGGCCTAGAAATAGCAAACTTATTAAAAAACAGAGGTTGTTACATAAACAGTCAATAGCAAGAAGGAAGAGAGAAATTAAAGATAATGCATGGGAAAAACTCTCCATGGCTGCCAATACAAAGGATTCATCCCTATTTTGGAAAATGATAAATCACTTGTATTTTAAAGATAATTCTGCGATTAAAATTGAGTCTGGTGCAGCCCCAAGAGTGGATACGTCATTTTGGCCAGGTTTTTAATCCAGAAAATGAAATCCCCGTACTAGCAGAAAACAGTGACCCCGATGGTACTTTAGAACCAATAGATAACAAAACCTTCATAACTCTTAAACCCCCAAATTTGGCCCCTATTACCCTGGACGAAGTCACATTGGCACTAAAAAGAAGTGCAAATGGAAAGGCGCCTGGTGTTGATGGGGTTCCAATAGATATTTTTAAATATGGGCAGATGAAAACAAAATCCTCACTGAGTCACAATATGGTTTCAGAAGGGAGATGGGGACGATTGAACAATGTATCAACTTGCATTTGTTGATTAGTAAATATACAACTGTAAAAAGGGCTACTTAGATCTCTGTTTTGTTGTCCTTACCTAGTGCTTTCTACCTAGTAAATAATGCAAAATTATGGCAAACCTTGATTCATATGGGTGCACCAAATGATATTATCATATACCTCTCACAAATATATAGCCGTTTGAGCACAAGAGTTCGCTATGGGCTAGAGGGAGAGTGCACCACTAGTTTCAGGGTAACACGGGGAATTAGGCAGGGGTGTGTGCTCGCCCCACTCCTTTTTTCCTTATACATAAATGGTGTAGATGAGTAACTGCAAATGTTAAATGCTGATGTCCCTAGAGTAGGCAAACGTGCTGTCCCGACCTTACTCTATGCGGACAACGCAGTTCTTTTATCGAGAACAGCGAATGGGCTCCAGACCCTCATTGAAAAATTTGCAGAATTTATGCAGGAAAAGGATTTAGTACTTAATTTTAAAAAGACATTTACGATGGTGTGTGGGCAAGGAAAAGTAAAAACCTGGAACCACCACGTAAATAGTGCCCCTATTGCAGTAACAAATTCTTTTGTATATTTAGGGCTAGTATTTACAGCAAAGGGAAATTGGGAAGCCCACATTGAACAATGTAAATTAAAATTTATGAGGATAACCAAGTCAATTTTCAGATTTTCAAGAAAAATGGGTAATAAACCTATTAGGGAAATTATGACAAAATATAAGAGCAAGTGTCTTACTGGAATTTGCTATGGCGCAGCACTATGGGGAGCGGCAAATTGTGCAATCCTTCAGACTCAAGAAAACATTTTTTACGATGGTTGTTAGCTGTACCCAACTCTACCCCTGTATATAGTGTGCATAAAGAGTTGGAAGCCTCTTATATTAATGATTTTATAAGTACAGTAAGTTTAAATGTCTGGTATGGCATTTGGAGTAAGGTAGGCACAAAGTTTACACAGGATATTATTAAGGATTGCGTTGCCCTCGACAATGGAACAAAAATTCCATGGCTGATGTATATTAAAAATCTTTTAAATGAATGTGCCACAAATATTGATTTTAAAAATCCCTCCCAAATACTTGAGTATGATAAAAAAGGTCTGAAGATTAGTTTAATGGAATCACGGAATTTGTTTAGGCACGTTGATGCAAACTTTAAACCAATGACTAAGGCATATTTGGACAGGACCTCTGGGATTGGGATACAATATTATTTATAACAGGTCACAAATATACAAAATAGATTTTATTTTACTAGATTAAGAATGGGATTAGCCCACTTTTTAATAGCTTTTCCGTCGATGGGCAAGTGGAATCATAATCTTCCGAAGTGCCCATGCGATGGAAAATCTGATCAGACAACGTTGCATTTTATTTTATTCTGTGGTTTTTATAGAGACATTAGGAAGAGTCTCTTACGACCATTGTTTTTAAAGGAAAGATTGTTCACATATAAAACTGCTTTTGAGTATATTTGTGGCATAGCAAACATCAGAGTTTGCAATGCAGTGGTGATCTACATTCAGAAGGCAATCAAAATTAGACACAATAATTCTCACCTTGAGGCCCTTGTTTACGAAGAAAACGGGACATACACTGATAAATGACGACCTTGTTTATGCAATAAGTTTTTAAATGATATATTCTGTATATGGCACTTTATGTATTTTTCCCTTCTAGATACACTCATGAAATCTTAAACTTAATGCACTTTATCTTTATATTCTGGGAAGAATAGTGAAGTTATTAGAGCTATAGCCTTGCTTTGAATTGGATAACCTGCACATAGCACTTTATGTAAATGATGTCCGTGGTTGTACTTTATGTTCCTAAACTACATATTTTGTACATGGCACTTTATGTATTATGCCTCTCTTGATACATTTATGAAGTTTCAAATTTAATGCACTTTATATTTATATTCTGTGATGAATAGCGAAGTCATTAGAGTTATAGCCTTCCTTTGAATTGGACATCCTGCATATAGCACTTTATGTATATGGTTCACCAGAGTTAGCTGTTGGGATTATTTTATTCTTATGTTTTTATGTATTTTATTGTACATTTTGAGATACGAAGATGTGCATAATTTTGAGAATGCTTTTATGGTTGTGTTTTAATTAACCGAATAAAGCTTGCTTGAATTTGAATTTGAACACTCTTCACGTTTATGATCCCATCTGTAACTTAGTCCAAACAAATTTTCAATTTCTATTCCTTCATCTTCCAATACTGCAAGCATAAACATAAGAAATTCTTGTGCATCTTGTTGTTCATTAAGTGTAAATTGCGAAGAACCAGTACATATATCCAAAAGATGCCGTATGCCAGAAGCAGTATGGATTTTAGTTCTATCAGTTACCAACTTTTGAAAAATATAAGGTAATAAAGAACAGAATCTTTTTTCTCGATTTTCCATAATTTGATGATGAAGATTTTCTAGAAAAAACACAACATTCACAATTACATAAGCATAGCAGTTGATACCTGAACTATTTTCTAACTGGTATCCTACAATATCATCAACAGTGTCCATTTTCATTTTCTTTGCAGCTTCATCATTCTCTTGAATTGTTTTCTTTTTTTCAACCTCACTATAATGTTTGTTATATTTTTGTTTTGGACATACTACACGTTTTTCATATAGGGGATATTGTCCTAAGTTAGGAGCATAAAGTCTACTTAACCGATTAAACTCAATTACACAATTTGCATCAGTACTAATCTTATTCTCGTCAAAATCAATCAAATACAAACCAGATAATGTTCTTACTTGAGACAATGCAACATATGCCATGCCCTCTTTAAACACTGTACTTTCAATATTTACTAAAGCACTGTCTACACTTAAACCTTGAGATTTATGAATAGTCACAGCATATGCGAAAAGAAAAGGAAACTGTTTTCTACGGACGTACAAGTCTTTTACAAGCAAAAAACGAACAGCACAACGTCCAATCTGTTTTACCTTTTCAATTCGATCAAATTTAAACTTTAAAAATTCAATTCCATCTCTGTTCTGATAATTAACAAAATCAATAACTTTACCCATTGCTCCATTTACTAAACCTTTTTCTACATCCAAATGATGCTGTAAAATTACCCGACAGTTTACACATACATATAAAGGCTTTTCTAAACCTGCAGTCTTAGACACCGACTTTTCCAAAGAATTCAATTTTGACTAATTTCTCTGAGAGAAGAATAGTAACTCATTCGTTCTCCATATTATCAATGGCTTCCATTTTCACTATTGGTTCTTTTTCCATTTTCAAAAGTTCTTTATTGAATGTAGAACACTCTTGCCGTGTTGGCATTAGGCAAACTATAGACTTCTTTTCTCCAATTTCTTTGTACATTATTTCAGGTGCAATGTTTTCATTTGGAAACAAGTTCGTTAGTAGCCGACTTTGTAAAGCTTCTTTACCATGTTTTGTCAAAACACCAATTCTTATATCTTGAAGAATGTTTCCATAATGTTCATCACTTGCTTGTCGCATATTCTTAATAAGTTCTTTATATTCAAAATGAGACCAAATGTTTACATTTCCAATACTTCCCAAAGATGCCCTAGTATCTTCATGGATAAGTGTTTTAAAAACTGGTTGCCCTTTCACAGGAGTAAGTTGTAGTAGATCGCTGAATACAAGGACATGTTTTCCTCCAAATAAAACATCATAATCTGTTTTTAAAATCTGTTGCATTTTTAAATGTACAAAGGCAAGCATTAAGTTTGAGACCATGCTCACCTCATCAATGATCAGAAGTTTCATTTTCTTTAGTACTCTTGAGACTTCATAACAAGCTTTTCCAGATAGCTTGTGATATTCCAACTTATTTTCATGTTCAACTGGTAGCATGAGTAATCAATGTAATGTAATCCCTTTAATATTGTCTGCTGCTAACCCAGTTGGAGCAGTTGCAACACAAGATAAATGTGATTCAGTGGTTTTGTGTAGATAACTGGTCAAAACTTTAATTAAGAAACTTTTTCCTGTTCCAGCTTGACCACTGATATACATTTGAATAGGTTTAAATGATGTGCATTTGCATTCTTTTTTCATGCAGTAAACCATGCTGTATCTGTTGTGTCACTTGCTGATATATTTCTTTTTGTTCAATATTTAGTTTTTCTTCCAAGTTTCTCAACTCAATAATATCCTGTTGTGCTTGTTGCATTGCCGTTTCTACTTTATTCATAGCTATTGCTGCTTCATTTTCAAGAATTGGTTGTCCTAATGGATCTTGACTTAGTGGAGCAGAACTTTGACTATCTTGAGAACTGTCTCTAGCTATTTCAGCTGCAATAGTAGTTTCCTGTTCAAGCTCTTCATTTAACATTTGTAGATAATTTGGAAAAATTGTGCTTTGAATGCTATCTTTACATGCATTAAAAGAATCTTCATATCAGTCAAAATCTCCAAGTAATTCCATTTCACTACGCCAAGGCTTGAAAAGTTGCAGAAGTGCTAAATAGAATAATTCCCTTTTATCTGGAGTTTCGCAACTGAGTTTCCTATGGATAATAAGATTTCCTTTGGCTTGTTTTACCAAACATCCTTCACAACCAATTACTGCATATTTTTTTTCATTTATATTTTCAGTAACTTTTCTCTTAAAACTGTAATGTTGCAGTATTTCCAAGAGACATATGTTTTCCAGATGTGGACTTCTTTTAGGATTGTACGTATCCAACATATTATTTTTAACAATATCTGTACTTTTTGGTTCATTCAATGCTAAGTATTCAATTTCTTGTACAGATTTCAATACTCAATTTCGTGTTGCCGCAAGACCTAGACTTACCCAAATGATTCCTCTTGACTTTGAATATAAACTTGTAGAGGTCAACCGATCCGAACATTCGTAGGATCCAATCTCTTGATGGGAAAGCATCTTCAAACTAAAGCTGTACAATTTGTTACTAAGAGTCTTCTCTTGTGAAATTTCTTCCCACATTTCTTTCTACTCCATCTTTTCAGATTTTTTTATATATGACGTAACGTAGTGAGCAACAGCAATCTAATTATTTGCAACATGCTGGATATCCATGTTTGCATTCCATATTGATTGTAGTCATTAATATACTTTGAATCTTCAGTTCTTTGTATGTTGTAAGTATTCTTCGGAGATTTTCGAGTTATAGTATGCCTTACTGCTGACATGAAACTGTTGACTCTTCCTTTTGAAATTACTGGACGTGGGAATCCAAAACGACATTTTGTATAAAATTTTCCCTTTCATTTGTATTTCCGTCGACAATATTTTCCACATCGATGACTTTGAAACTGTAAAACTTGTTGTCTCAAGTTTTTTTTCTCCGCCTTCTTTTGGAATGGCACAGGTAACATACTCTTCAATAAAAGACAAAACACTTTCATCAGTATCACTTCCAAATTTTGGTGCATTCTTGATCCATAACAGCATGTGTATATGAGGTGCACTTCTCGCTTGGTACTCCTTTCTCCAAAAGAAATCAATAACTTCTCAAAGAGGTGGATTATTTTTATTGCAGATAAAAGACATCATAGCTTGAAACCTATGATTAAAATATCTGCACACATTTGCAGGATCCAAGGAACACAGTTCTCCAGCTGTCTTCAATTCAATGTTTTTAATATTTGAATTTGCTTCAGGTAGAAATTCAAGTAAATCGTCCCATGCGTATTCAGCACAGCTAAGCGTAACAAACCACGTAGGGGTTCCTAAGTTTCTTAACATACATTTAAGTTCTCCGTGACGATGATACCAATACTCATTAGTACCACGTTGACACGCCATAAAATTAATTAACTGAGATTCTAAATGATCGTCTTTGTTGAACTTTGTCCAAAAATTCCTTTGCAGAAATGTGTAAGATGAACTCCAGTTTTTAATATGTGGTTCACTGTATATGAAAGTCCAGACAAGTCACTTTCAAACAGAAGATTAAATAAATATGGAATACACTGTCGAAATCTTGGATCTTCTGAGTACAATCTTGTTGTACGATATTCTGAAGCTGGAATCTGTACTGGTCGTTCATCATATCGTCCACCTTTTCCAGTGGGGAGGAGCTGTGGAAAACAACGAGCTTCTAAACTTTTTCCCCATACACTCATGGGAGTTCCCTTCGTTTTCTTCATTTGGAATAATTCAATAGTGTTTCCCATCACTTCTTTTGAATGTAGAGGATGTATACTATAATGTTCATAAATTTCTTCACTCCTTTCGTTGTCCACTTTTTCTATTTGGCCTGTTGAAAGTTCTCTTTCATCTTATAAAGATATTTCATGTTCTTCCACATTTACATTTATGTAATAAATATTGTTTTGTACAAGATATAATGCAGCCCTTTGAAGTTTGGTGACATCTACTAACTCTTGCCATATTTTCCGACTCTTTGTTGGTACACCATTATCTAGAATAACTACAGGTTCACTTTCCTCTCTCTCTACACCAACAGTTTCAATATTTTTCTTAAAATCTAAAGGTAAATTCACAACTCTTCCTTTTAAACCTCTTTGTAAATCTGTTGGAGGCAGCTTACCTGTTTTAGGCTCCATACGAACTATAGCCTGAAACGGGTGCACAGATTGAATAAGAATGAACTCATACGTATTTAAATCTACCAGTTCCGGAGGAATAGCTACCAACTCTAGGTTATTATGTGTAGCTCTTGCTGGCATTTTGTTCTCTTCTAATCTGCTGTAACAATATTTACAAATACGTTGATCACTACCCAACTCAAAACGACCTTCCACCAACAAATAAGCACCAAATTGCTCCCATTTATCATTGTTTTCCTTTTCACTTTTTAAATACATAACATTCCTAGTTTGACTTCTATAGTGAGTACGTCGACAACAAATACAAACATAGTTTGGTTTTTTATAAGAAAGTACCTTAAACTTGGTAATTTCTTATGCAAACCTCTCAGTAGTACGATCTTCTACCTCTTCTTCAACACCTACACTTATCAAACTCTCACTTTCCCTACACTCCCTTTCAGGACCAAAGAAACAAAACTGTATATCATCAGAAACTTTTTTACATCCAATACTGAACCATGCAAAAGAGCAGTGTTTATTTCACTTAAAGATAATGCAGGACTTTTTACATAATACAATCGTCTTACTAATTTCCGCATTTGCTAACATTCTTAAATGATGAAAAGTACTTCGACACACTTTTCTAGAAAGACAAGCCAGCGAATAACCCTGCAGGTTACTATATTTTCTCACTTTACAAGGATCTAGTCCTTGCAACATCTTAATCTTTTATTTAACACTTTTTTTACCATATACTCGTAAGACATTTTCTAATATATCAATAGATTCCTGTCGTATACTACAAATACTACTACAATCCTACTTATACACTTGAGCTTGTGTACGTCTCCCTTGAACTTCTTCAGCTATTACTTCTTCCACATTTCTAGGAACCATCTTTTCTTTTTCAATTGGACAACCGTTTTTAACCTCATAACAACGACCCCTGGTATCAACTGCATGAACTAATGTACTTTGTTGAAAATAGCTTTCTTCATTAAAAAAAGGTTCAGTACCAGAAGTGTTCTTCCATTCACCCGAAATGTTTTTTACAAAAGTTAGTTCTATTAACCAGTCTTTTTCTTTTACTTTTCTCCTTCATTAAGTGCATTGTTTTATTCAATGTTTTCATTCTCTTCAATTCTAATATAAACAATTTTCTTTTCAATTCAAAAGCCTTTTCGACTACACTTTCAATCTGTTCTTTATTCTTGTAAAATGCTGATTTTTTTTTGTTTTTTGCAATCTTTCAATACATTTTGTAGTACTCTACTTCTATACATTCTCTTCCTAATGTCTTTATATTCTTTCATCCTTTTTTCAACATGGATTGTTTTCCTATAACCTGATTTTGCATTAATTTCTCCTTTTTTCTTTTCCTTCTGATTGCTTGTAGTACTTTTCTTTTTCTTTTTCCCATTTTCAAAATCGATTACATTTTTAAAAGACTTTTAACAAATTCTTTTGTTCTCGTACCAGAAGACTTTTTCTTCAACGTCACATGTTGTACTTCATTTACTTTCTGCTTTTCTCTATTCTTTAAATAGTTCTGTTTTCTTTGTTGTCTTTTCTTTTGAACTTTTCTAGTCATACTGAATATTTCTTAATAATTTGGAGAATTTCTACAAAAAAGAAAAATGTATTATCTTTGTAAAAATATTTAATATTATTAAAATAATTATATACAAATATTGTCATCTATAAATAAAGAAATAAATTGAGTAGTGCCTAGGTGAATAGATAAGAGCAACAGTAGGACCTGGATGATTCTACAACTGCAAGGGTAGCACATAACTAGTACCTGGGTGATTGCATGACTAAAGAGGTAATATCTGGAGGATTACTGCAGTACATAGCAAATCAATGGGTGATTTTATAACTGCATGAGTACTGCTTGGGTGATTGCAGGAGTACTGAGGGAATGCCTGAGCGATTGGAGGAGTGCAAAGGTAGTGCCTTGGTGATTTTATAAGTTCATGATACTGGCTGAGTGATTACATAAGTACAAGGGTAATACCTGCATGATTGAAGGAGTGCAAGGGCAGTACCTGAGAGATTATATAAGTTTATGGATAGTGGCTGGGTGATTAAAAGAGTGCATGGGTAATACCTGGGTGATTGCATGAGTGCATAGGTAGTGCCTGGGTGATTTCATGAGTGCAGGGGTAATAACCTGGTTAATTGCAGCAGTGCATATGTAGTGGCTGGATCATTGGAAGACTGCATGGCTAGTACTTGGGTGTTTTTATAACTGCATGAGTGTTGGGCCTAGCCAAATATAAAGCAGCACACTATTACGTGACTCAACCATAAGTCTCTCCATATTCTTAAAAGCATGCATACATACGTCTCTATCTTTTCAAATCATCATCATATCTAAAGGAAATATGTATACAATATTTCTGAAATATAGTGAAACCTAGAACCTGAGACATCTAATACATCTGCCTGAGTGACTGCAAAACTCCAAACGTAGTGCTTCGATGATTGTATGACTCCAAAGGTAGTCGCTAGGTAATTGCAGGAGAAGATGGATAGTGACTGGCTAATTCATCAGTGCACACATATAGGTTGAGTGCCTGGATAAGAGTATTAATAGCACCTGAAGGCATAGATGAGTCATGGAGTAGTGCCTAGGTGAATAGATGAGTGCAACAGTAGGACCTGGGTGATTCTATGACTGCAAGGGTAGTGTGTGGGTTATTACATGACGGCACAGGTAAACACTGCATGATTCTATGACTGCAAAGGTACTACATAATAAGTGCCTGGGTGATTCCATGACTACAGGGGTAATATCTGGGGGATTACTGGAGTACATAGCAAGTGAGTGAGTGATTTTATAAGTGCTTGAGTAGTGCTTCAGTGATTGCAGGAGTAATGAGGTAGTGCCTGAGTGAATAAAAGAGTGCAAAGGTAGTGCCTGGGTGATTTCATAACAGCATGACTACTGGCTGAGTGATTACATAAGTACAAGGGTAGTGTCTACATGATTGAAGGAGTGCCCGCGTTAGTGCCTGACTGATTATATAAGTGCATGAGAAGTGGCTACATGATTCAAAGAGTGCATGGGTAATCCCTTGGTGATTGCATGAGTGTATAGGTAGTGCCTGGATCTTTGCATGAGTGCGAACTAATGCCCGAGTGATTACAGCAGTGTATATATAGTGACTGGATTATTGGAAGACTGCATGGGTAGTACTTGGGTGTTTTTATAACTGCATGAGTGTTTAGCCTAGCCAAATATAAAACAGCAGACTATTACATGACTCAACCATAAGTCTCTCTATATCGTTAAAAGCATGCATACATATTTCTCAACCTTTTCAAATCATCATCATATCTAAAAGAAATATGTATACAATATTTCTGAAATATAGTGAAACCTAGAAACTGAGACATGTAATAGATCTGCCTAAGTGATTGCAAAACTCCATGGGTAGTGCTTGGGTGATTGGATGACTCCAAAGGTAGTCGCTGGGCAATAGCAGGAGAAGATGGATAGTGGGCTGGCTAATGACATGAGTGCACACAAAGGTTCAGTGCATGGATAAGTGTATAAATAGCACCTGAAGGCATAGATGACTCACTAAGAAGTGCCCAGGTGAATATAGATGAGTGCAACAGTAGGGCCTGGGTGATTCTATGACTGCAAGGGTAGTGCCTGGGTTATTACATAAGTGGATAGGTAGAGACTGCATGATTCTATGACTGCAAGGGTAGTACATAACTAGTGCCTGGGTGATTGCATGACTGCAGGGTAATATATGGGGGATTACTGGAGTACATAGGAAGTGAGTGGGTGATTTTATCAGTCCATGAGTACTGCCTGGGTGATTACAGAAGTGCTAAATTACTGCCAGAGTGATTACAGTGGTGCAAGGATAGTGCCTGGGTAATTGAAGAACTGTATAGCTAAATCGTTGGTGATTGTATGAGTACAGATGTAACCTCTGGGGAATTAAAGGAGTACATAGGTAACGCCTGGGTGACTGCATGACTACAGGAGTAATATCTGGTGATTTACATGACTACATAGAAAGTGCCTGGGTGATTTCATAACTCCATGACTACTGGCTGAGTGATTACATAAGTACAAGGCTAGTGCCTCTGTGATTGAAAGAGTACAACGTTAGTGCCTGAGTGATTATATAAGTGCATGAGTAGTGGCTACATAACTCAAAGAGTGCATGGGTAATACCTTAGTGATTCCATGAGTGCATAGGTAGGTCCTGGATGTTTGCATGAGAGCAGGAGTAATGCCTGAGTGATTACAGCACTGCATATGTAGTGACTGGATCATTGGAAGACTGCATGGGAAATACTTGGGTGTTTTTATAACTGCATGAGTGTTGGGCCTAGCCAGATATAAAACAGCAGACTATTACATGACTCAACTACAAGTCTCTCCATATTGTTAAAAGCTTCCATACATATGGCTCTGTTTTCAAATCATCATCATCATCATATCTAAAAGAAATATGTATACAATGTTTCTGAAATATAGTGAAACCTAGAAACTGAGATATCTAATAGATCTGCCTGAGTGATTGCAAAAGTCCATGGGTAGTGCTTCGGTGATTGCATGACTCCAAAGGTAGTCGCTGGGTAATTGCACGAGAAGATGGATAGTGATTGGCTAATTGCATGAGTACACACATAAAGGTTGAGTGCATAGATAAGTGTATGAATAGCACCTGAAGGCATAGATGAGTCACTAAGAAGTGCCTAGGTGAATAGATGAGTGCAACAGTAGGACCTGGGTGATTCTATGACTGCAAGGGTAGTGTGTGGGTTATTACATGACTGCATAGGTAGGCACTGCATGATTCTATGACTGCAGGGGTAGTACATAACTAGTGCCTGGGTGATACCATGACTACAGGGGTAATATCTGGGGGATTACTGGAGTACATAGCAAGTGAATAGGTGATTTTATAAGTGCAGGCATACTGGCTTAGTGATTGGAGGAGTGCATAGATCCTGAAAAGGTAATTGAAGGAGTGCAAGGGTATTGCCTGGGTGATTGAACCACTGCATAGCTAATGCATTGGTGATTGCATGAGTTCAGAGGTAATATCTGGGGGACTACAGGACTACATAGAAAGTGCCTGGGTGATTTTATAAGTGCATAGGCACTGGCTAAGTGATTGGAGGAGTGCATAGTTCCTGACAGGGTGATTGGAGGAGTGCAAGGGTAGTGCCTGCGTGATTAAACCAGTGTATAGCTAACACATTGATGATTGCAGGAGTTATTTCTGGGGGATTAGAGGAGTACATAGGTAATGCCTGGTGATTCCATGATTGCAGGAGTAATATCTGGGAGATTACAGGAGTATATAGAAAGTCCCTGGGTGATTTTATAAGTGCATGTGTACTGCCTGGGTGATAAAAGTAGTACTGCAGTAGTACCTGAGTGATTGGAGGAGTGCAACATCCTGAGTAGTAGCAGAATACTTAAACTGCAGCACATAAGACAGGTCTATGACATGGTGTACACTTTTGTAATGCAGCTTCAAAATTCTGTAACTACTCAGGGTGTTGGGCGTACTCAAAATAAAGCATAAAAGCTAAACATGAGTCTGTTATAAATCTCACCATATTCCTGAAACTATACATGCATATATGTCTACCTTTTGAAATATATCATATATAACAGAAATAAACAAGTAGACTGAACTTTACATTTCAAAGACACACCTACATTTCTGCAGTGTATTTCAAGTGTACCTTTCCCCAGACTCATAGAAAGTAGCCTAATCAGTAACCCCTTCTGCTAACATCTCTTAAAACTCACTTTTCTGCTGTAGCTTCACCATTCTATGAATATTGTGCCTAGTCAAACATAAAGCAGCAACCTATCACATGTCTCTACCATAACTCTAACCATATTCCTAAAAGCATGCATGCTTCTATCTATACCTATTGCCAAAAGCATTACATATATTAGAATACATGTGCAAGTAGAAATATAACCACACTCACAAGACCATAAAGGCCTTAAAACTTGACAGACTACACTTAACATTTCAAACACACCTAGATTTATGCGGCAAATTTCAAGTGAACTTTGACACAGACTCTTATAATATACCATAATCAATAATTCCTCTCCCAGCATATCTTAAACATCACTTTTCTACTACTACTGCTTCACTATTCTAGTAGTAATCAGGTATAGACCATAACTAACAGCAAAGCAAAACTTCACTTATCTTTCATGAAAGTCTCCCCATATTTCTAAAACCATGTATGCATATGTCTGTACCTTTTGCTAGCAGCATCATATATAAAAGTAATACACAGATAAATGTATACCTGTGTTTTATACATCTAACATCTTCAGACGCATAACACATACCATAATATGTGCAAGTAGACATATATCTCAGTCACAACACCATCCACAGCTCAAAACTTAACAGACTACGCTTCAATTTTCAAACAGACACTGAAAATTATGCGGTATATTTGAAATATAATTTTCCACACATCATACAAATTACTCTAATAAATAACATCTCTACAAACATCTCAAACCTCACATTCAGGCTGCTGCTTTACCATTCTACAACTGCTTATAATGTAACACCTACCCAAATACAAAGAAGGAACCCTTCACATGTCTTTACTAAAAGTCTCACCATATTCCTAAAAGCATACAAGAATATGTCTGTACCATAACACTATCCAAACCTGAAACATTCACAGAACAAACTTCCAATTTCAAGCAAACACCAAAAAGTATGTGGCATATTTCCACTGTACCTCTCTAGAAACTTCAAAAAAGGAAGCCTAATCAATAATACCTTGTCAACATCTTTTAAACCACACTATTATGCTGCATATTCAACATTCCACTACTACTCAGTCTTGATCCTACCACATAAAAAGCAACAACACCTCTTTGTTATACATCATGCACCTTCAAATGTATAAGACATATGAAAATACATATACAAGTAGAGACACACTTGAGACAGAAGTCCATGTACACCTTAAAACTTGAGACTCCACCTCCAATTTGAAAGCAACACCTAAAATTATGCGGTATACTACAAAAGTACATATCCACACACTAAAACAAACTACCCTAATCCATCTACCAATATACAGATATTACTATACAAAATCTATTTCAAACAACATTTAACTACAATAAAACAAACTACAATACACATCTCTACATTTAATAATATATTTCAAACATCACAGTTCATCAATAATTTTGAAAGATCAAAAATAAACCTAATACATAATACACCTCACAAATTTATAACACCTTCCAAATTGATTTGTAGAATTTAAAATATCACAAACTCATAAAAGATATTCTTATGCACACAATCAATGTAATGCACCACAGTTAAGTTGCAACCCTTCCCCCATTCTGCTTAATGCCAGTTTCCATAGTAACAGTTCATGGAACATTCAACTGAACTGACCGGTCACAAGTTCACCATATTTTCAAATCCAGCACACAAGGTTACAAATGCAAACAGCAGGTGTGGTTGACATTTGCAAAATATCTCATTATCCTATCTACTGTACCTTACAAACATTTTCTACTAACCAATAAGGAACATGCTTTTTGAAGAAAGTAACATGCACCCTATGTTTGAGTGTACAATGTTCTTAAACAGCCAATCAATTCTCTACTTTTTAAAAAACTGCATCTTGTCCACCATTTTAGATACCTCTCATTCTACCAACTGACTACCTCAGCTACAGACATCTTTTCATTACTTCCAGACATTCCTCCTAGGCACATTGACTGGGGTAGGTATGGAAATGCTAATGAAGGACACCTTTGCACAATTGATGTTGCTTTTACCTCAAACTGTCTTTGTATACTCTAATATATGCCAAAGACAGAAATGGAAGTGGTCAAATCAATTCTGTCCACAGAATGAGAAAGCTAGAAAAATTGTCAATAAAGCTGTTTCTGCTTACCTCAGAGACCATGGGATGGGCGCCATCTATAAGAACAATCTACGTTTTGATATGGATGACATCTACAGAAGTGATGGAGTACACTTCACAGATCAAGGAAACAGAGTCTTTCTCAACAACCTAAAGCTGTGCATCCGCACTTGCATGTAGCAACAACAAACTCCTAATTAAAACAAGGGTTCTTTTTAAAGCCACCCTATAACATGATAGTGAATATAATTTTTTTTTTTACACATAAATATATTTTTAAATTTTTTTGTGGATTCGCGCACCCGACACAAATCTGCAAAAGCATGAATTCAATGTACTACAACACAATATACTTTTCAAGTTTAACTATTAATTTTTAATTTTATATATTTTTAACAACTCAATTGTAATCTTGTCATTAACTTCAATCACAGTAACTCTTTAAAACAACTTCACAAATACAACACTAACTTCTAAATTATATACTACTTAATTATTTATTTAAGGCAAATTTGCAAATCCAACGCGACGTTACACGGGGGGGTGCTGAGAGCCGCGTTGGGGTCGCGACTCCAAACTCAAAAGAAAGAAAAAACGCCCCACTTCCATTATTCGCTATTCGCCCCGGGGACTCTATCCCCCGGGGCCTGCCAGCATTTTTAATTTTTTTTAAAATTAGGAAGGGGACCGCGTGGACCCCCCCCGGCCAAAGATGGCCCTGGGGCCCCATCCCCCGGGGCCTGCTACCATTTAAAAAAATAAGGAAGGGTACCGCGTGGCCCCCTCCCCAGGCCGATTTCAGCCCCAGGGACCCCATTCCCCGGGGCCCGGCCATTCTATTTTTTTTTTCATTAAAGGGAGGGGGGCCACGTGGCCCCCCTCCTCAGGCCAATAATGGTCCCGGGGACCCCATCCCCCGGGCTCTGGCCTCAATGTTGGGGACAGTGGGGGAAGCCCCAATGCCTCCACGGTCCCTGCCGGCTCCCCGCCTCCTGCAGGAGCCGGCATTGCTTTTGGGAAAGGGGAGCTGCTAACATGCAGCTCCCGTTGCCCAAAAGCAATTCTGCTTTGCTTCGTTGAAGCGAGAGCAGGTTTCCTGCTCTTGCTTCAACGAAGCAAAGCAGTGTTTGCTATGGCAGGCCGGCAGCCGTGCTCCCGCCCTGCCATAGCAAACAGCAATGTCCAGGGGTGGGCACCCTGGGACATTGCAGGAGCTGGCCCTGGGGGGTGGCGGTCCCCAGGGCCATCAAGGGCTCCAGGAGGGGGGCCACGCGGCCCCCCTCCCAATGTGAAGATAGCCCCAGGAGGTGGTGGTCCCCAGGGCCCGGGTGTCCACAACAGACCCCCGCATTTAAATAAACCGTGCCCCAGGGAGGTGGTGTTCCCTGGGGCAGTGTGGGGGGGCTCGAGCCCCCCACACTTTATTTTTAGAAGGAGCCCCAGGGAGCTGGCGGTCCCCGGGGCTGCGTGGAGGCCCACGTGGCCCCCCGTATTTAAATCGTGTAGCCCCGGGGAGGTGGGGGGAGGCTGCATGCCCCCGCACATAATCCATAAAGTCCCGGGGAGGTGGCAGTCCCTGGGGCTGCGGGTGTCCCCGCAGGCTCCCACTATATAATTACACATTGCCCCTGGGACCTGGCCCACCCGGGGTCTTAAGGAAAACGAAGCGCAGGAGACCACGCTTCGTTTTTGAAAAAAATTCTCAGCGGGATTCGCGCACCCAGCGCGACTAGTGCTGAAAAATCAAAAATAAATACTTTTTTGCGCCGGACCCCCTGGCCATCCCTAGGGGGTCAGGGTGTTTCTATGTGTCTACCCTGATCCCTTTCCTACATTTACAAAAATGTTCTACCTTTTTGATATGACTCAGTTCTACCGAATCACAAGATGGCTGGCAACACACTCTGGTTTGGAGTGTTGGCAGCCAATAAGAATAAAGCTCGTGCTCAGGAGGATTTGCGACTCCTCCTCGGTGCATAGATATCGATATTGTTATATTTTGAACTTCTCAGGAACTACTGAACAGATTTTCACCATTTTAAAAAAAAAGGTCGCTTTCTGAACCAAGAGCTACCTTTTTGCCAAATTTGGTGTAATTCCGTTCAGCAGTTCAGGCTGTAGCCTGTTCCAAAAATTCCCATGAAATTAACATGGATACAACGCGTTTTGGGACCCTCCTTTTTCTCGGCACCCGCTTGACGAATCATCCCAAAACTTTCAAGACAGGAGCTGATCTGAGCACTCCATTAGTTTTGAAAATTTTGCGAAGATTCGTCAAACGGCGCCAAAGATGGTGGCAAAAGAAAAAACGCTTTTCTTATGGAAACTAGGTCCTAACTATAACTACCTACTGGCAACCGCCAGTAGGTTATATATATATATATCACAACAAAGGGGTCCCCCTGCAAGGGCGCACTCAGGAAGCAGCAGAGTCCTGCAATTTTTAACAGCGCTCTTTATTGTAGAAAACTGGGATTACTTGCCACAGTTCATTAAAACCCAGCCCGATGCGTTTCGGAGCTCCTGCTCCTTGTTCACGGGCAATGCGAGTGATTGGGTTGGAAAAGAGTAAACAGCCAAGTCTCTTAGTTCATTCTTTTATTGCCCCCTGGTGGGCCTAATTACTTTCCATACACTTCAGCATTCTGGGACTTGTAGTGCGGTTTCTCTTGCAATTAAATCCTCCAGTGGACTCCGTCCCAATCACTGACTGAATAACAATTAACTAAGTAGATAGTTATAGTTAGAACCTATTATCCATAGGAAATTAGTAACATTCTATTCCCAATAACTTTGGCGTCGTTTGACGAATCATCGCAAAATTTTCAAAACTAGTGGGGCGCTCCGGTCCGCTCCGGTCTTGAAAGTTTCGGGGTGATTCATCAAGCGGGGGCCGAGAAAAAAGGGGGTCCCAAAATGTGTTTTCTCCATGTTAATTCCCATAGGAAATTTTAGACACGGCTACAGCCCGAACTGCTGAACGGAATTACACCAAATTTTGCAAAAAGGTAGTGCTTGGTTCAGAAAGCACCCTTTTTAAAAATGGTGTAAATCCGTTCAGTAGTTGCTGAGAAAATACAAAATAAAAGTTTCGATATCTATGGCCGCGGTGGATCCGCGCACCCTCCCGACCATGAGCTGCATGCTAATTGGCTGTCAACACTCCAAACCAGGAAGTGTTGGCAGCCATCTTGTTCCTCGGTAGAACTGAGGAACAAGAAAGCAGTAAAACAAGTGCGCATCAGTGATGTCATCAGTGATGTCACTGACCATGTCATGAGTGATGTAATATGTGACGTCATCAGCAGTGCATTGCGGGGGCGCGAGTTATAGTTAGCTGAACTAACTATAACGGGGGAATTTCACGGGTTTTGTACGAGTGCAATGTCCAACTAACTATAACTGTCCCTAAAACCTATGGTTTTTTCAGTGAATTTGTAAGGTTTTTTAAATGCTAATTTCTAACTATAACGTGCCTGAAACCTATAGTTTTTTCAGTGAATATATATATATATGTTTCCAAAGTGTTGTCAAAAAATTGAAGACTCGCTCAGAAAAGGATGTTTCAGCAGAAACTTTACTTTCAAACCGGCATTTCATTCCAAACATTTTCCATAGCCTGACGTGTTTCAGAGTTCCTGCTCTTTTATCAGAGGCTTGCTAACAGTCCACAGAAGCAGTAACAAACCCTCTTCTCCCCTCTGCATGCTAGTAAGTAATTGCCCTCAGGTGGGCTTCCCAAGCGTGTTTCAGTGCTTGTGCATGCTGGGAGATGTGGTATGTGGTGTGCACCATTATTTACCTCCAGTGGGATCTGTGTTCTTGTTGCTACCTTATTTAAAATATTTTCCTTGCCCTCCAGTGAGCCTCAGAATGTCAATTCGGTTTGCATTTAAAAAGAAATCCCTTGTGCTATTCCCAGGCTTAGAATAGTTCATAGCCCCCAGCTCCAAATACCTTTTTCTTGGTGGT
This sequence comes from Calotriton arnoldi, assembly GCA_963921515.1. NCBI lineage: Eukaryota > Metazoa > Chordata > Amphibia > Caudata > Salamandridae > Calotriton > Calotriton arnoldi. The sequence goes on along the minus strand of CAWUFW010016949.1, from coordinate 263,913 downwards.
GCAGTCTTCCACAGCAGGACTGCGGTGATTTATGTCTCCGAAGTGTTGTCCAAAAATTGAAGACGCACTCAGCAAAGGATGTTTCATCAGAAACTTTACTTTCAAACTGAAATTTCATTCCAAACATTTTCCATAGCCTGACGCATTTCAGAGTTCCTGCTCTTTCATCAGAGGCTTGATAACAGTCCACAGAAGCAGTAACACACCCTCTACTCCCCTCTGCATGCTAGTAAGTAATTGCCCTCAGGTGGGCTTCCCAAGCGTGTTTCAGTGCTTGTGCATGCTGGGAGATGTGGTATGTGTTGTGCGCCATTATTTCCCTCCAGTGGGATCTGTGTTCTTGTTGCAACTTTATTTAAATATTTTCCTTGCCCTCCAGTGCCGATTTTTACCAACGGGATTGAATGCAGTTGCTGGGGAGTGCAGCTTTTTTTGGGACATACTTGGTGATCATTGTTACGGCTAAAGCCTGCTCCACCGCAGAAGAGGTCTGGACTGTCGAGCCTGTGCACGGAATGGCAACTTTTGAAATGAAAAAATATTGCAAGTGATTAGCAGCAATCGACTGGAGGATAACACTTGTACAATTAAGGACTTGTGGCACCACGAATACCCACTGGAGGGTAAAGTAAAAGTAAAAACTACAGAGACTCCACTTCCCAGCATGCATTGATTCACCTGTGAAGCCCACTAGAGGGCAATAAAGGTCCTTGTGTTAATCAGTGAGTAGTGTGCAATTTTTGTGATACCATGAAGTCAGCACATGAGCAAGGATTTTGGTGATCTGAAACACGTGGTGCCAACTAAGAATAATGCTGTTACAATAGCCGATTTTTGCCAACCGGATTGAATGCAGTTGCTGGGGAGTGCGGCTTTGTTTGGGACATACTTCGTGGTGATTATATATATATATATATATATATATATATATATATATTATCTACTGGCGGTCGCCAGTAGATAGTTATAGTTAAAACCTATTATCCATAGGAAATCCGCGACATTCTATTTGAAATAACGTTGGCGCCGGTTGACGAATCTTCGCGAAAGTTTCCAACTTGTTGGGGCGCTCCGGTCCGCTCCTATCCTGAAAGTCTCGGGGTGATACGTCAAGCGGGGGCTGAGAAAAAAGGGGGTCCCAAAACGCGTTTTCCCCATTCATTTTCCATAGGAACCTTTAGTCGCAGCTACAGCCCGAACTGCTGAACGGAATTACACCAAATTTGGCAAAGAGGTAGCCCTTGGTTCAGTGTCGTGCCTTTTGCTTAAATGGTGTAAATCCGTTCAGTAGTTCCTGAGAAAATCAAAAGTAAAGTCACATATATATCTGGGCGGAGCCTAACCACACATGTCATCGTGAGATCTGATTGGCTGTCAGCACTTCATCCTGGAATTGCTGGCAGCCATCTTGGGACCAATATAAATGATAGTACCTCATTGAAATGCATTGTAGTGAATAGAAGATTTTGAGGGTCACCAAAAGGAGAACTATAAAGGGTGATAACAGATTTTAGTTACATTAGAATTTATTTGTTGATGGTACCATACTAATTTTAGGAATTGTGGTGTATTCTAAGGTGATTTTACCATGTGAAAAACCTTCTGCTGGGATATCATGAATCATGTTTGAGAGAAAACTATTTTCACATGCTTGTTCCATACAGTTTTGGAAGGTGCTCCAGAAGCTAAAATGAGAGCATATTTTCTGTAAATTCACATTATCTTTCTCAGTCATGTGAGAATGAAGTCTGACATTCTCAGTAAAACATGTACATCCAACAAGGGCAGAGACTGTCAGTTGATTCCTTTGTGTTCTACTGCAGCTTCCCAGAGTGTTCTAAAGAACAACTAGAGTGCTAACAGCCTTACTTATGACAAAAGTATGGCACACCTGAAGCCATCTTGATTGGAATAAACTGGTAACACTTAAAACATTTAATTTAAAAAGGAACAAAATGATGGGGTTCATTTTGTCATAGAAATTATGGTTAGTGCTGTAGAAAGAAAAATTAGGACATATTTCAAGTGTGATCTCAAATATCTTCCTGTTATATTTCAACAGGAGCAGCCTGCCAGTTGATGCCTTTGTGTTCTACTGCAGCTTCCCAGAGTGTTCTAAAGAACAACTAGAGCGCTAACAGCCTTACTTATGACAAAAGTATGGCACACCTGAAGCCATCTTGATTGGAATAAACCGGTAACACTTAAAACATTTAATTTAAAAAGGAACAAAATGAGGGGTTCTTTTGAAATAGAAATTATGGTTAGTGCTGCAGAAAGAAAAATTAGGGCATGTTTTAAGTAAGATCTCAAATCCTCTTCTATTTCATTAGAAAATTCTGACATGCAGACTGAAACAATCACTTTCAATACCAGCAGCAGACTACCAGTTAACTCCCTGGTGAGCAGTAGCTTTACTCCAGTGATCTAATGAGCAACTAGAGTGCTAACATTCTGAATTTATGACAGATGTGAGACACATCTGAATGCCTTCTTGATTGAATCAAAGTAAAAAACTGAAAGCATTTCCTACTGAGGAGACTGCAGTAAATGAAGAAATTAGGAAACTTCATAACAAAGAAGTCTTCCAAGATGGCCACCAGTGAAAAAAGAGCCCAAATGTAGCACAAATATTACCCAGATGTAGCCCACATATAGCCCAATGACAAAAGTGTGAAAAACACTTTTTATTTTTAGTTTTTTGCAGTTTTATGTAGTGCAGACTGGTCAGGTATTGGAGCATTGCATCTTAAAACATGACCCCCTACACTACAAAAGCACCACTGCACTACCTTAAACCCTAAAACACTACCCCCAGCACGACCCCCTACACTACACAAGCACCACTGCACTATCCTAAACCCTAAAACACTACCCCCAGCACGACCCCCTACACTACCCAAACACCACTGCACTAACCTAAATCCTAAAACACTACCAGCAGCACGACCCCCTACACTACCCAAACACCACTGCACTACCCTAAAACATGACCCACTACACAAACACCACTGCACTACCATAACCCTAAAACACTACCCCCAGCACGACCCCCTACACTACCCAAACACCACTGCACTAACCTAAATCCTAAAACACTACCCCCAGCACGACCCCCTACACTACCCAAACACCACTGCACTACCCTAAAACATGACCCCCTAAACTACACAAACACCACTGCACTACCCTAAACCCTAAAACACTACCCCCAGCACGACCCACTACACTACACAAGCACCACTGCACTACCCTAAACCCTAAAACACTACCCCCAGCACGACCCCTAAACTGCCCGAACACCACTGCACTGCCCTAAACCCTGAAACACCAGCCCCTGCATGAACCCCTACACTGCCCGAACACCACTGCACTGCCCTAAACCCTGAAACACCACCCCTAGCACGACCCCCTACACTGCCCGAACACCACTGCACTGCCCTAAACCCTGAAACACCACCCCTTCACGACCCCCTACACTGCCCGAACACCACTGCACTGCCCTAAACCCTGAAACACAACCCCCAGCATGACCCCCTACACTGCCCGAACACCACTGCACTGCCCTAAACCCTGAAACACTACCCCCAGCAAGACCCCCTACACTGCCCGAACACCACTGCACTGCCCTAAACCCTGAAACATCACCCCCAGCAAGACCCCCTACACTGCCCAAACACCACTGACCTAAACCCTGAAACACCACCCCCAGCACGACCCCCTACACTGCCTGAACACCACTGCACTGCCCTAAACCCTGAAACACCACCCCCAGCAGGACCCCCTACACTGCCCGAACACTACTGCACTGCCCTAAACCCTGAAACACCACCCCCAGCACGACCCCCTACACTGCACGAACACCACTGCACCGCCCCTAAACCCTGAAACACTACCCCCAGCAAGACCCCCTACACTGCCCGAACACCACTGCACTGCCCTAAACCCTGAAACATCACCCCCAGCAAGACCCCCTACACTGCCCGAACACCACTGCCCTAAACCCTGAAACACCACCCCCAGCAAGACCCCCTATACTGCCCGAACACCACTGCACTGCCCTAAACCCTGAAACACCACCCCCAACAAGACCCCCTACACTGCCCGAACACCACTGCACTGCCCTAAACCCTGAAACACCAGCCCCAGCACGACCCCTACACTGCCCGAACACCACTGCACTGCCCTAAACCCTGAAACACCACCCCAGCACGACCCCCTACACTGCCCGAACATCACTGCCCTGCCCTAAACCCTGAAACACCAGCCCCAGCACAACCCCGTACACTGCCCGCACACCACTGCACTGCCCTAAACCCTGAAACACCAGCCCCAGCACAACCCCGTACACTGCCCGAACACCACTGCACTGCCCTAAACCCTGAAACACCAGCCCCAGCACGACCGCCTACACTGCCCGAAAACTACTGCACTGCCCTAAACCCTGAAACACCACCCCCAGCACGACCCCCTACACTGCACGAACACCACTGCACCACCCTGAAACACCACCCCCTGCACGACCCCCTACACTGCCGGAACACCACTGCACTACCCTAAACCCTGAAACACCACCCCCAGCACGACCCCCTACACTGCCCTAACACCACTGCACTGCCCTAAACCCTGAAACATCACCCCCAGCACAACCCCCTACACTGCCTGAGCACCATTGCTCTGCCCTAAACCCTGAAACACTAGCCCCAGCACGACCCCCTACACTGCCCGAACACCACTGCACTGCCCTAAACCCTGAAACACCACCCCCAGCACGACCCCCTACACTGCCCGAACACCACTGCACTGCCCTAAACCCTGAAACACCAGCCCCAGCATGACCCCCTACACTGCCCGAACACCACTGCACTGCCCTAAACCCTGAAACACCAGCCCCAGCACGACCCCCTAAACTGCCCGAACACCACTGCACTGCCCTAAACCCTGAAACACCAGCCCCAGCACGACCCCGTACACTGCCCAAACAGCACTGCACTGCCCTAAACCCTGAAACACCAGCCCCAGCACCACCCCCTACAATGCCCGAACACCACTGTACTGCCCTAAACCCTGAAACACCACCCCTGCACCGCCCCCTACACTGCCCGAACACCACTGCACTGCCCTAAACCCTGAAACACCACCCCCTGCACAACCCACTACACTGCCCGAACACCACTGCACTGCCCTAAACCCTGAAACACTACCCCCAGCACGACCCCCTAAACTGCCCGAACACCACTGCACTGCCCTAAACCCTGAAACACCAGCCCCTGCATGAACCCCTACACTGCCCGAACACCACTGCACTGCCCTAAACCCTGAAACACCACCCCTAGCACGACCCCCTACACTGCCCGAACACCACTGCACTGCCCTAAACCCTGAAACACCACCCCTTCACGACCCCCTACACTGCCCGAACACCACTGCACTGCCCTAAACCCTGAAACACAACCCCCAGCATGACCCCCTACACTGCCCGAACACCACTGCACTGCCCTAAACCCTGAAACACTACCCCCAGCAAGACCCCCTACACTGCCCGAACACCACTGCACTGCCCTAAACCCTGAAACATCACCCCCAGCAAGACCCCTACACTGCCCAAACACCACTGACCTAAACCCTGAAACACCACCCCCAGCACGACCCCCTACACTGCCTGAACACCACTGCACTACCCTAAACCCTGAAACACTACCCCCAGCACGACCCCTAAACTGCCCGAACACCACTGCACTGCCCTAAACCCTGAAACACCAGCCCCTGCATGAACCCCTACACTGCCCGAACACCACTGCACTGCCCTAAACCCTGAAACACCACCCCTAGCACGACCCCCTACACTGCCCGAACACCACTGCACTGCCCTAAACCCTGAAACACCACCCCTTCACGACCCCCTACACTGCCCGAACACCACTGCACTGCCCTAAACCCTGAAACACAACCCCCAGCATGACCCCCTACACTGCCCGAACACCACTGCACTGCCCTAAACCCTGAAACACTACCCCCAGCAAGACCCCCTACACTGCCCGAACACCACTGCACTGCCCTAAACCCTGAAACATCACCCCCAGCAAGACCCCCTACACTGCCCAAACACCACTGACCTAAACCCTGAAACACCACCCCAGCACGACCCCCTACACTGCCTGAACACCACTGCACTGCCCTAAACCCTGAAACACCACCCCCAGCAGGACCCCTACACTGCCCGAACACTACTGCACTGCCCTAAACCCTGAAACACCACCCCCAGCACGACCCCCTACACTGCACGAACACCACTGCACCGCCCTAAACCCTGAAACACTACCCCCAGCAAGACCCCCTACACTGCCCGAACACCACTGCACTGCCCTAAACCCTGAAACATCACCCCCAGCAAGACCCCCTACACTGCCCGAACACCACTGCCCTAAACCCTGAAACACCACCCCCAGCAAGACCCCTATACTGCCCGAACACCACTGCACTGCCCTAAACCCTGAAACACCACCCCCAGCAAGACCCCCTACACTGCCCGAACACCACTGCACTGCCCTAAACCCTGAAACACCAGCCCCAGCACGACCCCCTACACTGCCCGAACACCACTGCACTGCCCAAAACCCTAAAACACTCCCCCCAGCACGACCCCCTAAACTGCCCGAACACCACTGCACTGCCCTAAACCCTGAAACACCAGCCCCTGCATGAACCCCTACACTGCCCGAACACCACTGCACTGCCCTAAACCCTGAAACACCACCCCTAGCACGACCCCCTACACTGCCCGAACACCACTGCACTGCCCTAAACCCTGAAACACCACCCCTTCACGACCCCCTACACTGCCCGAACACCACTGCACTGCCCTAAACCCTGAAACACAACCCCCAGCATGACCCCCTACACTGCCCGAACACCACTGCACTGCCCTAAACCCTGAAACACTACCCCCAGCAAGACCCCCTACACTGCCCGAACACCACTGCACTGCCCTAAACCCTGAAACATCACCCCCAGCAAGACCCCTACACTGCCCAAACACCACTGACCTAAACCCTGAAACACCACCCCCAGCACGACCCCCTACACTGCCTGAACACCACTGCACTGCCCTAAACCCTGAAACACCACCCCCAGCAGGACCCCCTACACTGCCCGAACACTACTGCACTGCCCTAAACCCTGAAACACCACCCCCAGCACGACCCCCTACACTGCACGAACACCACTGCACCGCCCTAAACCCTGAAACACTACCCCCAGCAAGACCCCCTACACTGCCCGAACACCACTGCACTGCCCTAAACCCTGAAACATCACCCCCAGCAAGACCCCTACACTGCCCGAACACCACTGCCCTAAACCCTGAAACACCACCCCCAGCAAGACCCCCTATACTGCCCGAACACCACTGCACTGCCCTAAACCCTGAAACACCACCCCCAGCAAGACCCCCTACACTGCCCGAACACCACTGCACTGCCCTAAACCCTGAAACACCAGCCCCAGCACGACCCCCTACACTGCCCGAACACCACTGCACTGCCCTAAACCCTGAAACACCACCCCCAGCACGACCCCCTACACTGCCCGAACATCACTGCCCTGCCCTAAACCCTGAAACACCAGCCCCAGCACAACCCCGTACACTGCCCGCACACCACTGCACTGCCCTAAACCCTGAAACACCAGCCCCAGCACAACCCCGTACACTGCCCGAACACCACTGCACTGCCCTAAACCCTGAAACACCAGCCCCAGCACGACCGCCTACACTGCCCGAAAACTACTGCACTGCCCTAAACCCTGAAACACCACCCCCAGCACGACCCCCTACACTGCACGAACACCACTGCACCACCCTGAAACACCACTCCCTGCACGACCCCTACACTGCCGGAACACCACTGCACTACCCTAAACCCTGAAACACCACCCCAGCACGACCCCCTACACTGCCCTAACACCACTGCACTGCCCTAAACCCTGAAACATCACCCCCAGCACAACCCCCTACACTGCCTGAGCACCATTGCTCTGCCCTAAACCCTGAAACACTAGCCCCAGCACGACCCCCTACACTGCCCGAACACCACTGCACTGCCCTAAACCCTGAAACACCACCCCCAGCACGACCCCTACACTGCCCGAACACCACTGCACTGCCCTAAACCCTGAAACACCAGCCCCAGCATGACCCCTACACTGCCCGAACACCACTGCACTGCCCTAAACCCTGAAACACCAGCCCCAGCACGACCCCTAAACTGCCCGAACACCACTGCACTGCCCTAAACCCTGAAACACCAGCCCCAGCACGACCCCGTACACTGCCCAAACAGCACTGCACTGCCCTAAACCCTGAAACACCAGCCCCAGCACCACCCCCTACAATGCCCGAACACCACTGTACTGCCCTAAACCCTGAAACACCACCCCCTGCACCGCCCCCTACACTGCCCGAACACCACTGCACTGCCCTAAACCCTGAAACACCACCCCCCTGCACGACCCCCTACACTGCCCCGAACACCACTGCACTGCCCTAAACCCTGAAACACCACCCCCTGCACCACCCCTACACTGCCCGAACACCACTGCACTGCCCTAAACCCTGAAACACCACCCCCTGCACCGCCCCCTACAGTGCCCGAACACCACTGCCTTGCCCTAAACCCTGAAACACCACCCCCAGCATGACCCCCTTTACTGCTCGTACACCACTGCACTGCCCCAAACCCTGAAACACCACCCCCAGCACGACCCCCTACACTGCCCGAACACCACTGCACTGCCCTAAACCCTAGAACACTACCCCCAGCATGACCCCCTACACTACCCGAACACCACTGCACTACCCTAAACCCTAAAATACTCCCCCAGCACGACCCCCTACACTACCCGAACACGACTGCACTGCCCTAAACCCAAAAACACTCCCCCAGCACGACTCCCTACACTACCCGAACACCACTGCACTGCCCTAAACCCTAAAACACTCCCCCAGCACAACCCCCTACACTACCTACACACCACTGCACTGCCCTAAACCCTAAAACACTACCCCCAGCAGTATCCCCTACACTACCCAAACACCACTGCACTACTCTAAACCCTAAAACACACCCCAGCACGACCCCTACACTACCCAAACACTACTGTACTACCCTTAACCCTAAAACACTCCCCCCAGGACGACTCCCTACACTACCCAAACACCACTGCACTACCCTAAACCCTAAATCTACCCCCAGCATGACCCCCTACACTACACAAACACCACTGCACTACCCTAAACCCTAAAACACTACCCCCAGCACGACCCTCTTCACTACCTAAACACAACTGCACAATTTGTTACAGGCGTTGCAACGCAGGCCTGTGGTGCTTACTGGAAGTACCTGGTGGGCTGGTTGGGCCCCAGGGACTGTCAGGAGTCAAGGTGACCTAATCCCCCAACTTAAAACGCGCCACGGGGCGCGTTTGCACAGTGGTGAAGGGAGGGGGCGGGGCCTCAGGTGACATGTGCGCAAACACGCCCTGTGGTGCGTTTTAAGTTGGGGAGTTAATTCCCTTTGAATCCTGGGGGCCAACTAGCCCACCAGGTACCTTCAGTAAGCACAACAGAGTTGCGTTGTAGAGAGGTGAAAAAAGGTGCGTGGCCTCGGAACGCCTCTCTGCAACTCAGCTCTGTGGTCCTAACTGTAGGTACCTGGGGGGCTAGTTCAGGATTCAAGGGGACTTAATCCCGCAACTTAAAACGCGCCATGGGGCGCGTTTGCACACATGTCACCTCAGGCCCCCCTCCCTTCCCCACTGTGCAAACGCGCTCTGGTTAGTCAGAGTCAGTTACCACCAGTACCCGTCTGAAAAAGTTGTGGGCACAGGATGATTTTGCAACAAGGCCTCTTTCTGCTCCTCTGTTGGTTCTTTCTGCACATCTTTTGCTTCTTTCTGTGCGTTTTTTCTTCTTTCTTCACATGTCCTACCTCTGTTGGCATAGTTAGAAACTAGCATTTAAAAACCTTTGAAAATCACTTAAAAAATCATAGGTTTCAGGCACGTTATAGTTAGAAATTAGCATTTAAAAAACCTTTGAAATTCACTGAAAAAACCATAGGTTTCAGGCACGTTATAGTTAGAAATTAGCAATTAAAAAACCTTTGAAATTCACTGAAAAAACCATAGGTTTCAGGCACGTTATAGTTAGAAATTAGCATTTAAAAAACCTTTGAAATTCACTGAAAAAACCATAGGTTTCAGACACGTTATAGTTAGAAATTAGCATTTAAAAAACCTTTGAAATTCACTGAAAAAACCATAGGTTTTAGGGACAGTTATAGTTAGTTGGACATTGCACTCGTACAAAACCCGTGAAATTCCCCTGTTATAGTTAGTTCAGCTAACTATAACTCGCGCCCGCAATGCACTGCTGATGACGTCACATATTACATCACTCATGACATGGTCAGTGACATCACTGATGACATCACTGATGACATCTCAAATGACATCATCCATGTGATAATTTCATGCATCTTCTCACACCCTAATATAACTTTTGATACACCCACTCTAAATTACAGACTGCCATTCTCAAAACCATAGACACTCCAACACCAAAAACGACATACCCACTCACTGATTCTTAGGTCTACACACACATCCACTCACTCACCTGTACAGTCACTCATACTTAGTCACTCAGTACAAGACTATCATATGCACTCATACACCTATATAAACACTCACACACCGCCACTCATCCATAGAGGTACTCACACACCTAGTCAGTCATGCAAAAAATTAATCACACACCCATTTACTCACCTATACACACACCAGCTCACTTACTCATACAAATACTAGCACATTCTTACGCTCTTATACAATAACTGATACAAGCACACACGCATCCATACAGCCACTCTCACAATAACACACTCTCACTTATAGCCATTTAAATACTCTAACACACATATATACTGCCTTTTACATATGTAGTTACTTGCACATGTACCACTGAGATATACATTCACTCACTAACACACCCATACACACACTCACCCACCCAAGCAGTCCATCACAGATGCACTCTTGAAATCATGCACCCAGTGAATCACCCACTCACACATCTATGTATAGAGTTACACACACCCCACCCACACAAACACTCAGGCAGCCATACAGATACTCAGAGAACCAATCAATAACCCATATAGACACTCATGTAGCTATTCGCAAATCCATGCATCCACTTACACACCAACAAACAGACGGATACAGACATTCACACAGTTTAGTCACTAACCCATGCATTCAGTAAGATACGTTTAATCACTCACTTGTAGAGTCAGTCACTCACGTACTAAATCATCCATTCAGACACTTATACACCCACTCATTCTTCAATACGCCTTTCTCTATATATATTAAACATATTTAAACTTGACATCATCCAGTGACTGTGTGTTTCTGTAATCAGTGATGTCATCAGTGATGTCACTGACCATGTCATGAGTGATGTAATATGTGACGTCATCAGCAGTGCATTGCGGGGGCGCGAGTTATAGTTAGCTGAACTAACTATAACAGGGGAATTTCACGGGTTTTGTACGAGTGCAATGTCCAACTAACTATAACTGTCCCTAAAACCTATGGTTTTTTCAGTGAATATATATATATATATATTATCTACTGGCGGTTGCCAGTAGATAGTTATAGTTAGGACCTATTTTCTATAGGAAATCCGCAACATTCTATTTGAAATAACTCTTGCGTCGATTGACAAATCTTCGCGAAATTTTCAAACTTTATGGCCCGCTCAGGTCCGCTCCTACCCTTAAAGTTTTGGGGTGATTCGTCAAGCGGGGGCCGAGAAAACGTGTTTTCCCCTTTCATTTTCCCATAGGAAACTTTAGCCACGGCTACAGCCCGAACTGCTGAACGGAATTACACCAAATTTGGCAAAAAGGTAGTGCTTGGTTCAGAAAGAACCCTTTTTGTTAAATGGTGTAAATCCGTTCAGTAGTTGCTGAGAAAATCCAAAATAAAAGTTTTGATATCTATGGCCGCGGTGGATCCGCGCACCCTCCCGACCACGAGCTGCATGCTAATTGGCTGTCAACACTCCAAACCAGGAAGTGTTGGCAGCCATCTTGTGCCTCGGTAGAACCGAGCGATACCAAAGGGGATGATGGACGGAGCATTAGAGCAAATCAAACACTCACCCCCAGTCAACTGATCTGGGTTTAATCCATCATCATTCTTTAGCTCACTCCACCACCCCAGTTCAGACAAGGCCATATGCAAATCAGTCTGACCCTGTGCCTCATGGGAACAGTCCAGCCCGAACTGCCAAGCCATGTCTTCCCCGGACCGGAAACAAGCATCCTGGGACCGGTTTCGGGTTCAAAACCCTCATCAGCCAGGCTATCTTGAATCCAGTGGCAAAGTGAGCAAGGGACCCACGTCTGGGCATACCCTGCCAACTTAGGGCGAACAAAGCGATACCAAAGGGGATGATGGACGGAGCGTTAGAGCAAATCAAACACTCACCCCCAGTCAACTGATCTGGGTTTAATCCATCATCATTCTTTAGCTCACTCCACCACTCCCAGTTCAGACAAGGCCATATGCAAATCAGTCTGACCCTGTGCCTCATGGGAACAGTCCAGCCCGAACTGCCAAGCCATGTCTTCCCTGGACCGGAAACAAGCATCCTGGGACCGGTTTCGGGTTCAAAACCCTCATCAGCCAGGCTATCTTGAATCCAGTGGCAAAGTGAGCAAGGGACCCACGTCTGGGCATACCCTGCCAACTTAGGGCGAACAAAGCGATACCAAAGGGGATGATGGACGGAGCGTTAGAGCAAATCAAACACCCCCAGTCAACTGATCTTGGTTTAATCCATCATCATTCTTTAGCTCACTCCACCACCCCAGTTCAGACAAGGCCATATGCAAATCAGTCTGACCCTGTGCCTCATGGGAACAGTCCAGCCCGAACTGCCAAGCCATGTCTTCCCTGGACAGGAAACAAGCATCCTGGGACCGGTTTTGGGTTCAAAACCCTCATCATCCAGGCTATCTTGAATTCAGTGGCAAAGTGAGCAAGGGACCCACGTCTGGGCATACCCTGCCAACTTAGGGCGAACAAAGCGATACCAAAGGGGATGATGGACGGAGCGTTAGAGCAAATCAAACACTCACCCCCAGTCAACTGATCTGGGTTTAATCCATCATCATTATTTAGCTCACTCCACCACCCCAGTTCAGACATGGCCATATGCAAATCAGTCTGACCCTGTGCCTCATGGGAACAGTCCAGCCCGAACTGCCAAGCCATGTCTTCCCCGGACCGGAAACAAGCATCCTGGGACCGGTTTCGGGTTCAAAACCCTCATCAGCCAGGCTATCTTGAATCCAGTGGCAAAGTGAGCAAGGGACCCACGTCTGGGCATACCCTGCCAACTTAGGGCGTACAAAGCAATACCAAAGGGGATGATGGACGGAGCGTTTGAGCTAATCAAACACTCACCCCCAGTCAACTGATCTGGGTTTAATCCATCATCATTCTTTAGCTCACTCCACCAACCCAGTTCAGACATGGCCATATGCAAATCAGTCTGACCCTGTGCCTCATGGGAACAGTCCAGCCCGAACTGCCAAGCCATGTCTTCCCTGGACCGGAAACAAGCATCCTGGGACCGGTTTCTGGCTATTCAGCCGTCATCAGCCAGGCTAGCTTGAATCCAGTGGCAAAGTGAGCAAGGGACCCACGTCTGGGCATACCCTGCCAACTTAGGGCGAACAAAGCGATACCAAAGGGGATGATGGACAGAGCGGTATCACATATAGCCCAATGACAGAAGTGTGCAAAACACTTTTTATTTTTAGTTTTTCTGCAGTTTTATATAGTGCAAACTGGTCAGGTATTGGAGCGTTACATCTTACTTGGACCCCTTATTGCGTATTTTGCACGAAGTACATGAGATTGATCTTGCGAAACATTGAACTTTACGATTCTGTTAACCTGAAGTTGCTCTGAACCGGGCTTTGTAACACCCGTTTTTACCTACTGGTTTTAATTAATTCTCACTGTATTGTATTAGGAAAGAGGATTTACTGTTTTTATGTACACTTTTATGATCTATATTTCTAAATCAGATCAAATAAAGTTTAATGAATTCTATGGCAGGACGAAGGCGAGGATTATGCATATCTTTCCTCACTTTATTTGCATAGCAGTTCAAAGAAACCGTAACACAACAATCATTAAACAAAAGACTACACAACCCATGAACCATTAGGGGGTAGTCTCCAAGGCAACTATAGTCCAATCATATCACAGTCCATCGTATATAATATCGTGACGTCCCTTCCGCTTCCTCTTTCTTCACTGCTCGTCAGTTAAGTGCATTCCTTACATTCTTGGCTTAATCTGACGTTGTTGCTGTTTGTATAGCGGTTTCTTGTGCACGTTATTAGCATTATTGCCTTAGTATTGTTTCATATTCCCTGCGCAGCAGGCTTTTGCCCGAGCGCGTTCTCCCCTCGCAGTTTCTCCCGCTGTGTGCTCTGCGCGCGGTGAAATCCTGTCAGGCGCGTCTGGTCCGAGCGAGGCAGCTCCGTTGAGCGCTCCCGCTGGTCTTTACGCGCGTTTGGGAATCCGGTCACTCCTTTAGTGTCCGCTTGATTCCCGACCAACCTCGCCTAATTTTGACACCGCTACGCGGTGATTTCCCCACACGGCCACGTTAGTGACCAGCGCCACCTGGTGGTGGTAATTGGTATTGCGCCTCAGTCTGCTTCGGGGAAAGCCCAGCTGTTGGAGCACCGGCGAGGGGGCTGTCTTAAGGATTTTAAGGGCATTTGTTCTGTGCTCACACCCTCTGCTATTGTGTCTTCTCCAGAAGACCATTTTTACTCCTACCAGGAAGTGGAGGAGGAATGGCCCCCCAACTTCTCCCTCCAGCAGTGGACCAAGCCCTCTCTCTGGCTATTTCTAGGGCGCTGGCTCCTCATAGGGATCAGGTTGATAAGCTGGCGAAAAGCATCCCTGGGGTGTTCAGTGACCCAGATCTGGTGGTGGCGGGTCCAAGTAGCTCCCAGATGGGGAATAAAAGGGCCGTTAAGCATAACGCGGGGCACTTGGAAGGATTTGATAAACTTACGGAGACCTTCCTCAAGAGTGCACGAACGCTAAAACATGCACCCTGCCGGGAGGAGGAGGGGCCCGGAGAAAATTGCGACACTGTCACCACTATTGCAGACCCCGACGTCGGGTTTCCCTTAGAGGGAGAGGGTGTATCGGAGGACGATTTCTCCTCCGATGAGGATAAGGACTCGGGCGTCCCTGGCATCCAGAGTCCCACTCCTCTCAGTCCCCGGTTGGGGACGGGGTCCACTCGGACATGTTCGAGCCTACCCAAATTTACCATCCTAGGTCGGCAGAGTGGACACCTGACGCCAAAGTGGCAGAGTATGTGGTGGGGAAAATCCATCAACCCCTTGAAAGGGAGGACAGGAATAGGATGAGGGAGAATGCCCCAGGCCCTCACTGAAGGGGAAGGTGGCACACGCGCCTGAAATTGATGAGAAACTATGTACCTTTTTCTCCAAGTTTATGAGGGATCCCAAGAAAGGAATTGATAGGTCTTGGACGTGGTAGGGCCCTTGACCCAAATTATTCAATTGATGGAGCGTTCCAAAGAGTCAGGATCCCCTTTGTCCACGGATATTGTGGCTGGTTGGGCGCACTACCCTAAACCCTAAAACACTACCCCCTCCACTACCCAAACACCACTGCACTACCCTAAACCCTAAAACACTACCCCCAGCACGACACCCTACACTACCCAAACATAACTGCACTACCCTAAAACACTACCACCAGCACAACTCCCTACACTACTCCAACACCACTGCACTACCCTAAACCCTAAAACACTACCCCCAGCACGACCCCCTACACTACTGCACTACCCTAAACCCTAAAACACTACCCCCAGCATGACCCCCTACACTACCCAAACACCACTGCACTACCCTAAACCCTAAAACACTACCCCCAGCACGACCCCCTACACCACCCAAACACCACTGCACTACCCTAAACCCTAGAAAAGAAACCCCCACCCCATGCCCAATCCCCCTTACCTCTCACTCCTCATGGTTCCTCTCTCCTCGTGGTTCCTTCTTCACGTCATCTCTGAGGGGCGGTGCACGTCGTTGTGAGGAAACGGAACAGGCTCTGTTTCCTTACAACGACATGGATCGTCTACATGTTTTTTAGAACGCATGGTCATTTACCATACATACCTTTACACCAAAATTCATTGTAAAGGCATGCGTGGTAAATGACCATGCGTTCTAAAAAAATGCGTAGTAATGACTTCGTGATGTACAACGCATGCGTGGTAATGCATGCGTTGTAATGGTATCGCAAAGTAAAAAAGTCGTTGTAACGGCTGTTTACCGATCAAAGCTGGCCCCTGTTCTTCAGTGAGACGTTTATTTGATTAATTAGGAGGAAGGAATGTGTTTTTTTACCGAAAAGTGCATTCCCGGCTGTTGTATTGTGAAAGTGTCCGCGTGGCCTGGTTTCACTTCCGGTGAGAGAGTGGAAGAGTCTGTTTGGATCTAAAGGAGTTCTGTTGTTGGACGGGGCCGGCGCGACATGTCATCAGAAAACATAGCTAATGGAAAGCGTCCTCCCTGAAGTGTGGAGCAGTGCCATGAGAGGTCAACGAGTGTGCGTCCCACCGCAGTATGGCCGTACCGTTTGACCCATGTGCCGCCTCCAGGGTACGGTAGGCAGAAGCGGCATCGCAGGTCCTCTTGAAGACAGTTGTAGCACTAATTCTACATTTTGGTACTAGGGCATTTTAACTTCGTTGTTCCTGCCAGATACAAAGAGAAGATCCTGTGTTATTCAGTGCCCTCGTTACCTTTTTTGTGGGTTGTGGTGCTTGTCACTTCGCTGCCCCGCCGGTGCACACGTGGGCACCCCACCTCGTGTGCCATCTGCAGGGCCTCTGCCCTCGGATCACTGGTTTCGGTTTCTGTAGTGGTAACATAAACAGTTGCTCCCAAAGGACTAGCCTGAACACTTAGGTGAATATCCCCTGCACCAGCATTCCACGGAAATTCTTTCCTAGCTCTCCCACTTCAACGAGCACGGCTCCGCTCGCGACACCATATGACGTCATCGGAGCCATAAGAGGACCTCGTCGGCATGCTGACGTCAGTTCCACCCATTTTTTCCGTGCCACAGAGGCAAACAGGGGACCAAGACATTTTCACATGTATACATAGTATAATAAGTATATATATATTCACTGAAAAAACCATAGGTTTCAGGCATGTTATAGTTAGAAATTAGCATTTAAAAACCTTAGAAATTCACTGAAAAAACCATAGGTTTTAGGGACAGTTATAGTTAGTTGGACATTTCACTCGTACAAAACCATAGAAATTCCCCCGTTATAGTTAGTTCAGCTAACTATAACTCGCGCGCCCGCAATGCACTGCTGATGACGTAATATGTGACATCACTCATGACATGGTCAGTAACATCACTCATATCACTGATGACATCACTGATGACATCATCCAGAGAATGTGTGTTTTTCTGAAAATTAAATATGTTTTATATATGTATATCTCAAGGTCGATGGAAGAATAAATGGGTATACAAGTGTCTAAATGGATGATTTTTTTTGTAAAATTGATTGTATAACTGACTAAGTGTATTTTAGTGAATACATGGGTTAGTGAGTAATGTTTAAATATGAAAATATCTGTATCAGTCTCTCACTTTGTGTATAAGTGGCTGCATGGGTTGGTGAGTAGCTACATGAGTGTCTATATGGGTTTTTAGTTGGTTTTTTGAGTATCAGTATGAGTGTCTGAGTGTCTGTATGGTTCGGTGGGGGGTATTACTTAGTGCATAGATGCATGAATGAGTGACTCACTGTTTGTATGTGTTGAAGACAGCATGTGTGCAGGACTGTATAGGTGGATGAGTATGTGTATGGGTGTGTTAGTGAGTGAATGACTGTCTCAATAGTGTCTTTATGAGTAACTACATATGTTTTAAACTAGTATATGTGAGTATTGGTGTATATAAGTGAGTATATGTGAGAGTGAGAGATTGGAAGAGTTCCTGTACAAATAAGTAGGTGTTTCTATAAGTGATTGTTTAAGAGAGTAAGTATGTGTAAGTTTCTGTAGAAGTAATTGTGGTAGTGTGTGTATAACTGTATATGCAAGTAAATGGATGTTTGATACTTTGTTTGCATGTGTGACTATGTGTGTGAGTAACTCTATGGATGAGTGGCGGTGTGTAACAGGATGTATAGGTGTATGAGTACATATGATGAGTGAGTACATGTATGAGTGACTGTATAGGGACTGTTGGTGAATGAGTGGATGTGTGTGTAGATCTTGGAATTACTGAATAGGTGTGTGTTGTAACTGGTATTGGTATGTCCATTGTTTTGAAAATGTTAGTTTGTATTTTTGAGTGTGTGTATCAAAGGTTATATTAGGGTGAGAGGAGGTCTGCCACTCTATCACAAGGATGATGTCATCAGTGATGTCATGAGTGATGTCATTTGAGATGTCATCAGTGATGTCATCAGTGATGTCACTGACCATGTCATGAGTGATGTAATATGTGATGTCATCAGCAGTGCATTGCGGGCGCGCAAGTTATAGTTAGCTCAACTAACTATAACGGCCGAATTTCTCTGGTTTTGTACGAGTGAAATGTCCAACTAACTATAAAGCCCCTGAAACCTATGGTTTTTTCAGTGAATATATATATATTCACTGAAAAAAACATAGGTTTCAGGGACGTTATAGTTAGTTGGACATTTCACTCGTACAAAACCAGAGAAATTCGGCCGTTATAGTTTGTTGAGCTAACTATAACTCGTGCCCCCGCAATGCACTGCTGATGACGTCACATAATACATCACTCATGACATGGTCAGTGACATCACTGATGACATCTCAAATGACATCACTGATGACATCATCCACATGATGATCTGATGCACCTCCTCATACCCTAATATAAACTTTGATACACCCACTCTAAAATACAGACTACCATTTTCGAATCCATAGACACTCCAATACCAGTTACTACATACCCACTCACTGATTCCTAGGTCTACACACACATCCACTCATTCACCCATACAGTCACTCATACATGCAGTCACTTATCAATACAGCACTATCATTTGCACTCCTACACCTATACAGACACTCACACATCGCCACTCATCCATAGTTACTCACACCTAGTCAATCATGCAAAGAATCATTCATACTCCCATTTACTCACCTATACAGTTATACACACACCACCTCACTTATTCATACAGATACTAACACATACTTATTCTCTTATACAATCACTGATACAAGCACACACTCATCCATATAGCCACTCTCACAATCACTCACTCTCACATATAGTGGTTTATATACTCCAACACTCACATATACTGCCTTTCACATATGTAGTTACTCACACATGTACCACTGATACATCCATTCACTCATCAACACACCCATACACACACACTCACCAACCCATACAGCCCTTCACAGATGCACTCTTGAACCCATACACCCAGTGAATTACCCACTCACACATCTATGCACAGTCACATACCCCCACCCACCCACACAGACACTCAGGCACCCATACAGATACTCAGACAACCAATCAATAACCCATATAGACACTCATGTAGCTACTCACCAACCCATGCAGCCGCTTACATACCAACTGACAGACTGATACAGACATTTACGCAGTTTACTCACTAACCCATGCATTCAGTAAGACACGTTTAATCACTCACTTATACAGTCAGTCACGCACCTATAAAATCATCTATTCAGACACTCTTACACCCACTCATACTTCTATACACCTTGGCATATATATAAAACATATTTAAACTTTACAGAAACACACATTCACTGGATGATGTCATCAGTGATGTCATTTGAGATGTCATCAGTGATGTCATCAGCGATGTCACTGACCATGTCATGAATGATATAATGTGACATCATCAGCAGTGCATTTGCTGGACGCAAGTTATAGTTAGCTCAACTAGCTATAACGGCCAAATTTCTCTGGTTTTGTACGAGTGAAATGTCTAACTAACTAGAACGTCCCTGAAACCTATGGTTTTTTCAGTAAATTTCTATGTTTTTTTAAATGCTAATTTCTAACTATGCCTACAGAGGTAGGACATGTGAATAAAGAGGAGGAAAGGCGCAGAAAGAAGCAAGAGAAATGCAAAAAGAGGCAACAGAAGTCCAGAAAAAGGCCTTGTTGCAAAGTTATCCTGTCCCCCAACTTTTTACTGACTGGTACTGGTGGTAACTGACTCTGACTAACCAGGCCCGGAGCCAGTGCTATGCTGAAAGACACTTAGAATACAGTGAAAACACCTACATACACTAGGGTAC
The DNA here is from genome assembly GCA_963921515.1 of Calotriton arnoldi. NCBI lineage: Eukaryota > Metazoa > Chordata > Amphibia > Caudata > Salamandridae > Calotriton > Calotriton arnoldi. Next base: position 243,412 of record CAWUFW010016949.1, on the reverse strand, counting down.
ACTATGGGTTGGGGTACCCCTGTGATTGGCATGACCTCCCCTGTAAGGCCCTAGTACATAATAGGGCAGGGTGATTAAAACTACCTCTAACTCAGAGGTGCAGACAGAGGCAAGAGAGGCGCAGAAAGAGGCAAGAGGGGCGCAGAAAGAGGCAAGAGGGGCGCAGAAAGAGGCAAGAGGGGCACAGAAAGAGGCAAGAGGGGCGCAGAAAGAGGCATGAGGGGCGCAGAAAGAGGCATGAGGGGCGCAGAAAGAGGCATGAGGGGCGCAGAAAGAGGCAAGAGGGGCGCAGAAGGAGGCAAGAGGGGCGCAGAAGGAGGCAAGAGGGGCGCAGAAGGAGGCAAGAGGGGCGCAGAAGGAGTCAAGAGGGGCTCTCAGAAGGAGGCAAGAGGGGCGCAGAAGGAGGCAAGAGGGGCGCAGAAGGAGGCAAGAGGGGCGCAGAAAGAGGCAAGAAGGTATATAAAGAAGCATGAGGGGCGCAGAAGGAGGCATGAGGGGCGCAGAAGGAGGCAAGAGGGGCGCAGAAGGAGGCAAGAGGGGCGCAGAAGGAGGCAAGAGGGGCGCAGAAGGAGGCAAGAGGGGCGCAGAAGGAGGCAAGAGGGGCGCAGAAGGAGGCAAGAGGGGCGCAGAAGGAGGCAAGAGGGGCGCAGAAGGAGGCAAGAGGGGCGCAGAAGGAGGCAAGAGGGGCGCAGGAAGAGGCAAGAGGGGCGCAGGAAGAGGCAAGAGGGGCGCAGGAAGAGGCAAGAGGGGCGCAGGAAGAGGCAAGAGGGGCGCAGGAAGAGGCAAGAGGGGCGCAGGAAGAGGCAAGAGGGGCGCAGGAAGAGGCAAGAGGGGCGCAGAGACAGGCAAGAGGGGCGCAGAGACAGGCAAGAGGGGCGCAGAGACAGGCAAGAGGGGCGCAGAGACAGGCAAGAGGGGCGCAGAGACAGGCAAGAGCGGCGCAGAGACAGGCAAGAGCGGCGCAGAGACAGGCAAGAGCGGCGCAGAGACAGGCAAGAGCGGCGCAGAGACAGGCAAGAGCGGCGCAGAGACAGGCAAGAGCGGCGCAGAGACAGGCAAGAGCGGTGCAGAGACAGGCAAGAGCGGTGCAGAGACAGGCAAGAGCGGTGCAGAGACAGGCAAGAGCGGTGCAGAGACAGGCAAGAGCGGTGCAGAGACAGGCAAGAGCGAGACCGGCAAGAGCGGTGCAGAGACAGGCAAGAGCGAGACCGGCAAGAGAGGTGCAGAGACAGGCAAGAGCGAGACCGGCAAGAGAGGTGCAGAGACAAGCAAGTGAGGTGCAGAGACAGGCAAGCGAGGTGCAGAGACAGGCAAGAGGGGTGCAGAAAGAGGCAAGAGGGGTGCAGAAATTAACAGGGGTGCCGAAAGGCGAGAGGGGTGCAGAAAGAAGCAATGGGGTGCAGAAAGCACCAACAGAGGTGAAAAAAGAGGCAAGAGTGCAGAAAGCGGCAAGAGAAGTACAGAAAGTAGCAATAGAGGTGCAGAAAGAAAGAACACATCTGCAGAGGCAAGAGAAGTGCAGAAAGACGCAATGGAGGTGCAGAAAAAGGCAACAGAAGTGCACAAAGACAAGAGAGGTGCAGAAGGAGGCAACAGGATGTAGGAAGAGGCAACAGGATGTAGGAAGAGGCAAGAGAAGTGCAGAAAGAGGCAAGAGAAGTGCAGAAAGAGGCAAGAGAAGTGCAGAAAGAGGCAAGAGAAGTGCAGAAAGAAGCAACAGAGGTTCAGAAACAGGCAAGAGAAGGCCAGAAAGACGCAAAAGAGGTGTAGAAACAGGCAATAGAGGTGCAAAAAGAGGCAAGAGGGTTGCAGAAAGAGGCAAGAGGGTTGCAGAAAGAGGCAAGAGGGTTGCAGAAAGAGGCAAGAGGGTTGCAGAAAGAGGCAAGAGGGTTGCAGAAAGAGGCAAGGGGTACAGAAAGAAGCAACTGAAATATAGAAAGAGGCAAGAGAAATGTAGAAAGAGGCAAGAGAAGTGCTGAAAGAAGCAACAGATGCAGAAAGAGGCAAGAGGTGCACAAAGACGAGAGGTGCACAAAGACGAGAGGTGCACAAAGACGAGAGGTGCACAAAGACGAGAGGTGCACAAAGACGAGAGGTGCACAAAGACGAGAGGTGCACAAAGACGAGAGGTGCACAAAGACGAGAGGTGCACAAAGACGAGAGGTGCACAAAGACGAGAGGTGCACAAAGACGAGAGGTGCACAAAGACGAGAGGTGCACAAAGACGAGAGGTGCACAAAGACGAGAGGTGCACAAAGACGAGAGGTGCACAAAGACGAGAGGTGCACAAAGACGAGAGGTGCACAAAGACGAGAGAGGTGCACAAAGAGACGAGAGAGGTGCACAAAGAGACGAGAGAGGTGCACAAAGAGACGAGAGAGGTGCACAAAGAGACGAGAGAGGTGCACAAAGAGACGAGAGAGGTGCTCAAAGAGACGAAAGGTGCAGAAAGAGACGAAAGGTGCAGAAAGAGACGAAAGGTGCAGAAAGAGACGAAAGGTGCAGAAAGAGACGAAAGGTGCAGAAAGAGACAAGAGGTGCAGAAAGAGACAAGAGGTGCAGAAGGAGGCAAGAGGGGTGCAGAAGGAGGCAAGAGGGGTGCAGAAGGAGGCAAGAGGGGTGAGGAAAGAGGGACAGAAAAGAGGTAAGAGGGGCGCAGAAAGAGGCGAGAGAAGTGCAGAAAGGCAAGATAAGTGCAGAAAGAAGCAACAGAAATGTAGAAAGAGGCAAGTGAAGTGCAGAAAGAAGCAACAGAAATGCAGAAAGAGGCAAGAGAAGTGCAGAAAGAAGCAACAGAGGTTCAGAAACAGGCAAGAGAAGGCCAGAAAGACGCAACAGAGGTTCAGAAACAGGCAAGAGAAGGCCAGAAAGACGCAAAAGAGGTGTATAAACAGGCAATAGAGGTGCAAAAAGAGGGTTGCAGAAAGAGGCAAGAGGGTTGCAGAAAGAGGCAAGAGGGTTGCAGAAAGAGGCAAGGGGTACAGAAAGAAGCAACTGAAATGTAGAAAGAGGCAAGATAAATGTAGAAAGAGGCAAGAGAAGTGCTGAAAGAAGCAACAGATGCAGAAAGAGGCAAGAGGTGCACAAAGACGAGGTGCACAAAGACGAGGTGCACAAAGACGAGGTGCACAAAGACGAGAGGTGCACAAAGACGAGAGGTGCACAAAGACGAGGTGCACAAAGACGAGAGGTGCACAAAGACGAGAGGTGCACAAAGACGAGAGGTGCACAAAGACGAGAGGTGCACAAAGACGAGAGGTGCACAAAGACGAGAGGTGCACAAAGACGAGAGGTGCACAAAGACGAGAGGTGCACAAAGAGACGAGAGAGGTGCACAAAGACGAGAGAGGTGCACAAAGACGAGAGGTGCACAAAGACGAGAGGTGCACAAAGAGACGAGAGGTGCACAAAGAGACGAGAGGTGCACAAAGAGACGAGAGGTGCACAAAGACGAGAGGTGCACAAAGAGACGAGAGGTGCACAAAGAGACGAGAGGTGCACAAAGAGACGAGAGGTGCACAAAGAGACGAGAGGTGCTCAAAGAGACGAGAGGTGCTCAAAGAGACGAGAGGTGCTCAAAGAGACGAGAGGTGCTCAAAGAGACGAGAGGTGCTCAAAGAGACGAGAGGTGCTCAAAGAGACGAGAGGTGCACAAAGAGACGAGAGGTGCACAAAGAGACGAGAGGTGCACAAAGAGACGAGAGGTGCACAAAGAGACGAGAGGTGCACAAAGAGACGAGAGGTGCACAAAGAGACGAGAGGTGCACAAAGAGACGAGAGGTGCACAAAGAGACGAGAGGTGCTCAAAGAGACGAGAGGTGCTCAAAGAGACGAGAGGTGCTCAAAGAGACGAGAGGTGCTCAAAGAGACGAGAGGTGCTCAAAGAGACGAGAGGTGCTCAAAGAGACGAGAGGTGCTCAAAGAGACGAGAGGTGCTCAAAGAGACGAGAGGTGCTCAAAGAGACGAGAGGTGCTCAAAGAGACGAGAGGTGCACAAAGAGACGAGAGGTGCAGAAAGAGGCAAGAGGGTGCAGAAAGAGGCAAGAGGGTGCAGAAAGAGGCAAGAGGGGTGCAGAAAGAGGCAAGAGGGGTGAGGAAAGGTGCAGAAAAGAGGTAAGAGGTGCAGAAAGAGGCAAGAGGGTGTGCAGAAAGGCAAGAGGGTGTGCAGAAAGGCAAGAGGGTGTGCAGAAAGGCAAGAGGGTGTGCAGAAAGGCAAGAGGGTGTGCAGAAAGGCAAGAGGGTGTGCAGAAAGGCAAGAGGGTGTGCAGAAAGGCAAGAGGGTGTGCAGAAAGAGGCAAGAGGGTGTGCAGAAAGAGGCAAGAGGGTGTGCAGAAAGGCAAGAGGGTGTGCAGAAAGGCAAGAGGGTGTGCAGAAAGGCAAGAGGGTGTGCAGAAAGGCAAGAGGGTGTGCAGAAAGGCAAGAGGGTGTGCAGAAAGGCAAGAGGGTGTGCAGAAAGGCAAGAGGGTGTGCAGAAAGAGGCAAGAGGGTGTGCAGAAAGAGGCAAGAGGGTGTGCAGAAAGAAGGAACAGAGGTGCAGAAAGAGGCAAGAGGGTGCAGAAAGAGGCAAGAGGGGTGCAGAAAGAGGCAAGAGGGGTGAGGAAAGGTGCAGAAAAGAGGTAAGAGGTGCAGAAAGAGGCAAGAGGGTGTGCAGAAAGGCAAGAGGGTGTGCAGAAAGGCAAGAGGGTGTGCAGAAAGGCAAGAGGGTGTGCAGAAAGAGGCAAGAGGGTGTGCAGAAAGAAGGAACAGAGGTGCAGAAAGAGGCAAGAGGGGCGCAGGGAGAGGCAAGAGGGGTGCAGGGAGAGGCAAGAGAGGTGCACAAAGACGAGAGAGGTGCACAAAGAGACGAGAGAGGTGCACAAAGAGACGAGAGGTGCACAAAGAGACGAGAGGTGCACAAAGAGACGAGAGGTACACAAAGAGACGAGAGGTGCACAAAGAGACGAGAGGTGCACAAAGAGACGAGAGGTGCACAAAGAGACGAGAGGTGCACAAAGAGACGAGAGGTGCACAAAGAGACGAGAGGTGCACAAAGAGACGAGAGGTGCACAAAGAGGCAAGAGGGTGCAGAAAGAGGCAAGAGGGGTGCAGAAAGAGGCAAGAGGGGTGAGGAAAGGTGCAGAAAAGAGGTAAGAGGTGCAGAAAGAGGCAAGAGGGTGTGCAGAAAGGCAAGAGGGTGTGCAGAAAGAGGCAAGAGGGTGTGCAGAAAGAGGCAAGAGGGTGTGCAGAAAGAGGCAAGAGGGTGTGCAGAAAGGCAAGAGGGTGTGCAGAAAGAAGGAACAGAGGTGCAGAAAGAGGCAAGAGGGGCGCAGGGAGAGGCAGGAGAGGTGCAGAAACAGGAAAGAGAGGTGCAGAGACAGGAAAGAGAGGTGCAGAGACAGGCAAGCGAGGTGCAGAGACAGGCAAGCGAGGTGCAGAGACAGGCAAGCGAGGTGCAGAGACAGGCAAGCGAGGTGCAGAGACAGGCAAGCGAGGTGCAGAGACAGGCAAGCGAGGTGCAGAGACAGGCAAGCGAGGTGCAGAGACAGGCAAGCGAGGTGCAGAGACAGGCAAGCGAGGTACAGGCAAGCGAGGTGCAGAAATTATCAACAGGGGTGCAGAAAGGCAAGAGGGGTGCAGAAAGAAGCAAGAGGGGTGCAGAAAGAAGCAAGAGGGGTGCAGAAAGAAGCAAGAGGGGTGCAGAAAGAAGCAAGAAAGGTGTATAAAGAAGGAACAGGTACAGAAAGAGGCAAGAGGGGTGCAGAAAGAGGCAAGAGGGGTGCAGAAAGAGGCAAGAGGGGTGCAGAAAGAGGCAAGAGGGGTGCAGAAAGAAAAGAAGCAACAGGTGCAGAATGAGGCAAGAGAAGTGCAGAAAAAGGAAAGCGGGTGCAGAAAGAAGCAAGAGAGGTTCAGAAAAAAGCAAGAGAACTGCAGAAAGAGGAAGAGAGGCGCAGAAAGAGGAAGAGAGGAGCAGAAAGAGGAAAAGAGGCGCAGAAAGAGGAAGAGAGGCGCAGAAAGAGGAAGAGAGGCGCAGAAAGAGGAAGAGAGGCGCAGAAAGAGGAAGAGAGGCGCAGAAAGAGGAAGAGAGGCGCAGAAAGAGGAAGAGAGGCGCAGAAAGAGGAAGAGAGGCGCAGAAAGAGGAAGAGAGGCGCAGAAAGAGGAAGAGAGGCGCAGAAAGAGGAAGAGAGGCGCAGAAAGAGGAAGAGAGGCGCAGAAAGAGGAAGAGAGGCGCAGAAAGAGGAAGAGAGGCGCAGAAAGAGGAAGAAAGGCACAGAAAGAGGAAGAAAGGCACAGAACGAAGCCAGACAAGTGTAGAAAGAAGCAAGAGAGGTGCAGAAAGAGGCAAGTGAGGTGCAGAAAGAGGCAAGTGAGGTGCAGAAAGAGGCAAGTGAGGCGCAGAGAGAAGCAAGAGAGGTGCAGAAAGAAGCAAGAGAGGTGCAGAACGAATCAAGAGAGGTGCAGAACGACGCAAGAGAGGTGCACAAGTCTCACATTTGTCAGAGTGGTCTAATATTACGTTTTTATTTCTTGCACTCAATGATGACTTATCGCTGTCAGGGTGGTCTCTCTTCCTGCGGCCTTCTTTGAGGAGGTACGATTTCTGTGTTAGTGATAAACGTTTCCCAGGTAAATAAAACATAAGGCCCGAGCTTCCTCAGCTCGCAGCCTTGCTCCTTGAAGCTTTGCGCCTGCTACCGAAAGGAAGAGTGTGCCAGGGACAAGAGCCAGCATTGATTAATCTGGTCTTTGTGAATGGCTCGCCTCCTTCTGCGCACACACAAAAGCGGCGATGGGCTCTCAGAGCACGCTGGTTCTTGCAGTCACCACCACCTCCCTCGCAGACTAAGCCAAAAATTTGATTTATTGCGACATAGTGCTGGAGAGAATTTAAGACGTCGCCCTTCAAGGTCATCTTACAACTAGTGTTTAACACAAAAAGAGCCGCTCCTAGTTTGGTGACCTAAGTGCTACAGTGTTATTTCATGAGTGCAGGCATCTCACAAAAAGTGAAAGACTGGTCTCACACACCACCTGGTGTCATGCTTCATCATTGACCAGTCCTCGCCCTCTAAAAACTTGGTTTGATAGAGGGCGGGCATGCACCTGAAGACAGGGATGCACTTCTAAAACTAAGTGGTCCACTCACATCACAGTGGGGAGACAATAGAATCCCCAACACACCGACCATTTATTTTAACTACCATACAGATGCCAGTTACATTAAAATGAGTTTGACATCTGTAATGGCTTTTTAAATTTCACTTTCTTTGCAAGGGCCCCCACTTAGTTTTAGAAGTGCATCCCTGTCTTCAGGTGCATGCCCGCCCTCTATCAAACCAAGTTTTTAGAGGGCGAGGACTGGTCAATGATGAAGCATGACACCAGGTGGTGTGTGAGACCAGTCTTTCACTTTTTGTGAGATGCCTGCACTCATGAAATAACACTGTAGCACTTAGGTCACCAAACTAGGAGCGGCTCTTTTTGTGTTAAACATTATATGTTGGAGGCTGCCTGCTCCTAGCGCCCCGTGCCTCTAGTTCCCTTCCCCAGATCTTTTCTGGTGTTCTTGTGGTTATACACTTTACAACTAGGCCTGTTAAGACTCTTCTATTTACTATATTGAAAAACAAGTGATTCCCTGAATAAAGAGCCTCAGTGTCTCGTCATGGGTACTAAGCGCTATGTAATTGTCGATATCATTCCAATCCATGCATGTCAAAATATATACACTGACACTGACCATGAGTTGGTGTGTTTCAAGGTGGGATAGCTGTCTCCCAATTGGTGTGACATTACCTGGAAGTACTGATGTCCCTTGCTAGCTTCGTCCCCTGCAGACACGTCCAAGCAATATTCTTTTTTTTGGATGGAAAAGCCTAAACTAAGGTTGGTAATGACATAATGTTCCAATTTTTATCTTTCTTTTACAAATCACTCCATGCAGTTTTTTTTCCTCATCAGTTGGACGGATCATCTTGATTGAACCATAACTACAAATCGCACAATGCTGTTGGTTAATAAACTGCACCGTTATTGACTCTGAGACATCTTAAAATCATGGCTTAAACATGGATAGTTTCTGTTTTACTCGTCTTTGTCTCGACATGCCATACTGGCCCCCCGTTGTGCAGGTGCAACTCTGTGTTTCCAAATTAAGCGGATATGATTTATAATATTATCCCAATGCCCATATTCCACTAGCCCTAAAAACTTCAGTAGACAAGTAAGGGCGGGCCAGCCTTGTACCAGGACAGCACAGTGCAAACTGTGAGGCCACCCAAAAAGACGCTGTGCTGCAACCACTTCTGTTTACGCCCTAAGTACTCCTTTTTGGATGGGACTTAGTAAACAAAAAGCTATTGGTTTCCTGAAGAAATCCCCTGAAAAGGGCATTCTGACAAATGCAAGGCGCCGCTGAAGCATCATTTCAGTGCTTCACATCTCCCCTGGTTACTGTGACAGGTATGCAAACTCATACGGTGCCCATTATTTCCAAGATAAGCCTGTATTTAAAAAGACAACCTAGTGATACTTTTAAAGCACAGTTTAAGCACATGCAAATACAACACACAACATTTAAATAAAACTGAGCGTGCAACTTCGTTGTGTAAAGAACTCGGGTAAGGAGGCAATCCTGTCAGAAATACTACAAGTAACCAGTGGCCTCAGCAATCACTGCCCCTTACAGTGAGATTGCTGCAGCATAAGCTAAATACACAAAATGCTGAGCCGGTGAAGGAAAGCACAGGGAGGTGCAGGGCTAGTAAGTCACTCAGCATGGCACCTACACAAAAAAAGCAGTATTAGCCAACTCAGAGAGAGCTGGCCTCTAGAGAGGAAGGGGCAGGCGATGCTTTGTGCTCAGCATTGCCTGGTTCTCGGCATGGGCTGCATGAGCCGGGCTTTGTCCCGGAACTCTTTGCTCAGATCTGGCCCCAAAAACAAGTTTACATGGGCCGCAAAGACACGACACGCCGCCCACCACACCACCAGTCCAGCGGCCGACAAAATCACAGGCTATACCCCAGAGTGGCAGGAGTCCCCTTCTGCCAGCGACCACCCCACGCTGACCCGCTCACCTCCCGGGTATCTGTGTGCTCTGTCGCCGTAGTTCACATAGTGTCCCGATCTCGGGGATACACATAAATAAATGAGAGGCAAGGGACGGGCTCCTGGGGAGCTCCCCTGCTTACTGCGGCGACTCTGGAGTGCTGGGAGAGGCAGCCATGAGTTCCCTGTCTCGGGGATGAAAAAAAATAAAAAATTGTGAGGCGCGGGACGGGCTTCTGGGGAGGTCGGCCAGGCTCAGCTACGCTGCCAATGTGGCAGAGTGGGTCTCGGCCGGCGAGCTTCCCTACTCACTGCGGCGGCTCTGGAGTGCCGGGAGAGGCAGCCATGAGTTCCCCGTCTTCCTCGGAGAGCGCTGACGGCCGTGACAAAAGCATGCTTTCTTCTCTGCCTCTACTCGGGTCTGCTGCTACTCCTGCTCCCGCTGCCCCAGCTTCACTGTGCTTAGTGCTGGCCGGAGCTGCAGAGCGGGTGGCGCAGGATAGCAGGCACCAGAGGAGGGGGCCAGGGAAGACCCTCTGAGAAAATCCCAGGCACCTGGCACCTGCTGTGATAAAAACACTTCAGGAAATAAGCCCCTCAGATTAATAAAATTATCAGCTCCCAGTTTGAAAAACGAAATGTGAGCTTTCTCAGACTGGGATTTTTAATCCTTTTTTCTTAGTCACAAGATGGCTGCCAACAGTTCCTGGTTGGAACTGTTGGCAGCCAATCAGATCTCACGATGAGATGTGTGGTTAGGCTCCGCCCAGATAACAATATTTTTTTATTTTTGAATTTCTTAGAAGCTACTGAACGGATTTACACCATTTAAAAAAAAAAGCACGCTTTCTAGACCAAGACCTACCTTTTTTCCAAATTTGGTGTAATTCCGTTCAGCAGTTCAGGCTGTAACCTGTTTCAAAATTCCTATGGAAATTGACATGGGGAAAACGTGTTTTGGGACCCCCCTTTTTTCTCGGCCCCCGCTTGACGAATCACCCAAAAACTTTCAAAACAAGAGCTGACCGGTCCGCCCCAATAGTTTTGAAAATTTAGCGAAGATTCGTCAAACGGCGCCAAAGATATTGGCAAAAGAAAAAACGCTTTTTGAATTGAAACGAGGTCCTAACTATAACTACCTACTGGCGACCGCCAGTAGGTAATTATATATATATATTCACTGAAAAAACCATAGGTTTTAGGGACAGTTATAGTTAGTTGGACATTTCACTCGTACAAAACCATAGAAATTCCCCGTTATAGTTAGTTCAGCTAACTATAACTCGCGCCCCGCAATGCACTGCTGATGACGTCACATATTACATCACTCATGACATGGTCAGTGACATCACTGATGACATCACTGATGACATCTCAAATGACATCACTGATGACATCACTGATGACATCATCCAGTGACTGTGTGTTTCTGTAAAGTTTAAATATGTTTAATATATATAGGGAAAGGCGTATTGAAGAATGAGTGGGTGTATAAGTGTCTGAATGGATGATTTAGTACGTGAGTGACTGACTCTACAAGTAAGTGATTAAACGTATCTTACTGAATGCATGGGTTAGTGACTAAACTGTGTGAATGTCTGTATCCGTCTGTTTGTTGGTGTGTAAGTGGATGCATGGATTTGCGAATAGCTACATGAGTGTCTATATGGGTTATTGATTGGTTCTCTGAGTATCTGTATGGCTGCCTGAGTGTTTGTGTGGGTGGGGTGTATGTGACTCTGTACATAGATGTGTGAGTGGGTAATTCACTGGGTGCATGATTTCAAGAGTGCATCTGTGATGGGCTGCTTGGGTGAGTGTGTGTATGAGTGTGTTAGTGAGTGAATGTATATCTCAGTGGTACATGTGCGAGTAACTACATATGTAAAAGGCAGTATATATGTGTGTTAGAGTATTTAAATGGCTATAAGTGAGAGTATGCGATAGTGAGAGTGGCTGTATGGATGCGTGTGTGCTTGTATCAGTTATTGTATAAGAGCGTAATAATGTGCTAGTATTTGTATGAGTAAGTGAGCTGGTGTGTGTATAACTGTATAGGTGAGTAAATGGCAGTGTGTTTAATTATTTGCATGACTGACTAGGTGTGTGAGTACCTCTATGGATGAGTGGCGGTGTGTGTGTGTTTATATAGGTGTATGAGTGCATATGATAGTCCTGTACTGAGTGACTGTAAGTATGAGTGAATGGATGTGTGTGTAGACCTAAGAATCAGTGAGTGGGTATGTAGTTTTTGGTGTTGGAGTGTCTATGGTTTTGAGAATGGCAGTCTGTAATTTAGAGTGGGTGTATCAAAAGTTATATTAGGGTGTGAGAAGATGCATGAAATTATCACATGGATGATGTCATCAGTGATGTCATTTGAGATGTCATTTGAGATGTCATCAGTGATGTCACTGACCATGTCATGAGTGATGAAATATGTGACGTCATCAGCAGTGCATTGCGGGGGCGCGAGTTATAGTTAGCTGAACTAACTATAACGGGGGAATTTCTATGGTTTTCTATGAGTGAAATGTCCAACTAACTATAACTGTCCCTAAAACCTATGGTTTTTTCAGTGAATTTCAAAGGTTTTTTAAATGCTAATTTCTAACTATAACGTGCCTGAAACCTATGATTTTTTAAGTGAATTTCAAAGGTTTTTTAAATGCTAGTTTCTAACTATGCCTACAGAGGTAGGACATGTGAAGAAAGAAGAAAAAACGCACAGAAAGAAGCAAAAGATGTGCAGAAAGAACCAACAGAGGAGCAGAAAGAGGCCTTGTTGAAAAATCATCCTGTGCCCACAACCTTTTCAGACGGGTACTGGTGGTAACTGACTCTGACTAACCAGAGCCAGTGCTATGCTAAAAGACACTTAGAATACAGTGAAAACACCTACATACACTAGGGAACACTATGCGTTGGGGTACCCCTGTGATTAGCATGACCTCCTCTGCAAGTCACTAGTACATAATAGGGCAGGGGGATTAAAACTACCTCTTAAAACGCGCTATAGGGCGCGTTTGCACAGTGGTGAAGGGAGGGGGGGCCTGAGGTGACATGTGTGCAAACGCTCCCTGTGGCGCGTTTTAAGTTGCGGGATTAAGTCCCCTTGAATCCTGAGGGTCCCTGGGGCCCAACTAGCCCCCCAGGTACCTACAGTTAGGACCACAGAGCTGAGTTGCAGAGAGGCGTTCCGAGGCCACGCACCTTTTTTCACCTCTCTGCAACGCAACTCTGTTGTGCTTACTGAAGGTACCTGGTGGGCTAGTTGGCCCCCAGGGTCCCTCAGGATTCAAAGGGAATACATTCCCCAACTTAAAACGCACCACAGGGCGTGTTTGCGCACATGTCACCTGAGGCCCCGCCCCCTCCCATCACCACTGTGCAAATGCGCCCCGTGGAGCTTTTTAAGTTGGGGGATTAGGTCACCTTGAATCCTGAGGGTCCCTGGGGCCCAACTAGCCCAGCAGGTACTTACAGTAAGCACCACAGGCCTGCGTTGCAACGCCTGTAACAAATTGTGCAGTTGTGTTTAGGTAGTGAAGAGGGTCGTGCTGGGGGTAGTGTTTTAGGGTTTAGGGTAGTGCAGTGGTGTTTGTGTAGTGGGTCATGCTGGCGGTAGATTTAGGGTTTAGGGTAGTGCAGTGGTGTTTGGGTAGTGTAGGGAGTCGTGCTGGGGGGAGTGTTTTAGGGTATAGGGTAGTGCAGTGGTGTTTGGGTAGTGTAGGGGGTCGTGCTGGGGTAGTGTTTTAGGGTTTAGGGTAGTGCAGTGGTGTTTGGGTAGTGTAGGGGGTCGTGATGGGGGTAGTGATTTAGGGTAGTGCAGTGGTGTTTGGGTAGTGTAGGGGTACTGCTGGGGGTAGTGTTTTATGGTAGTGCAATGGTGTTTGGGTAGTGTAGGGGGTATTGCTGGGGGTAGTGTTTTAGGGTTTAGGGTAGTGCAGTGGTGTTTGGGTAGTGTAGGGGGTACTGCTGGGGGTAGTGTTTTAGGTTTAGGGTAGTGCAGTGGTGTTTGGGTAGTGTAGGGGTTCGTGCTGGGGGTAGTTTTTTAGGGTTTAGGGTAGTGGAGTGGTGTTTGTGTAGTGTAGGAGGTCGTGTTTTAGGGTTTAGGGTAGTGCAGTGGTCTTTGGGTAGTGTAGGGAGTCATGCGGGGGTAGTGTTTTAGGTTTTAGGGTAGTGCAATGGTCTTTGGGTAGTGTAGGGGGTCATGCGGGGGTTGTGTTTTAGGGATTAGGGTAGTGCAGTGGTGTTTGGGTAGTGTAGGGAGTCATGCGGTGGGTTGTGTTTTAGGGTTTAGGGTAGTGCAGTAGTGTTTGGGTAGTGTAGGGGGTCTTGCTGGGGGAGTGTTTTAGGGTTTAGGGCAGTGCAGTGGTGTTCGGGTAGTATAGGGGGTTGTGCTGGGGGAGTGTTTTAGTGTTTAGGGCAGTGCAGTGGTGTTCGGGTAGTGTAGGGGGTCATGCTGGGGGAGTGTTTGAGGGTTTAGGGCAGTGCAGTCGTGTTCGGGTAGTATAGGGGGTCGTGCTGGGGGTGGTGTTTCAGGGTTTAGGGCAGTGGTGTTCGGGCATTGTAGGGGGTCGTGCAGGGGGTGGTGTTTCAGGGTTTAGGGCAGTGCAGTGGTGTTCGGGCAGTGTAGGGGGTCCTGCTGGGGCTGGTGTTTCAGGGTTTAGGGCAGTACAGTGGTGTTCGGGCAGTGTAGGGGGTTGTGCTGGGGCTGTTGTTTCAGGGTTTAGGGCAGTGCAGTGGTGTTCAGGCAGTGTAGGGGGTTGTGCTGGGGCTGGTGTTTCAGGGTTTAGGGCAGTGCAGTGGTGTTCGGGTAGTGTAGGGGGTCATGCTGGGGGGAGTGTTTTAGGGTTTAGGGCAGTGCAGTGGTGTTCGGGTAGTGTAGGGGGTCGTGCTGGGGGGAGTGTTTGAGGGTTTAGGGCAGTGCAGTCGTGTTCGGGTAGTGTAGGGGGTCGTGCTGGGGGTGGTGTTTCAAGATTTAGGGCAGTGCAGTGGTGTTCGGACAGTGTAGGGGGTCGTGCAGGGGGTGGTGTTTCAGGGTTTAGGGCAGTGCAGTGGTGTTCGGGCATTGTAGGGGGTCGTGCAGGGGGTGGTGTTTCAGGGTTTAGTGCAGTGGTGTTCGGGCAGTGTAGGGGGTCCTGCTGGGGCTGGTGTTTCAGGGTTTAAGGCAGTACAGTGGTGTTCGGGCAGTGTAGGGGGTCGTGCTGGGGCTGGTGTTTCAGGGTTTAGGGCAGGGCAGTGGTGTTCAGGCAGTGTAGGGGGTTGTGCTGGGGCTGGTGTTTCAGGGTTTAGGGCAGTGAAGTGGTGTTCGGGCAGTGTAGGGGGTCATGCTGGGGGTGGTGTTTCAGGGTTTAGGGCAGTGCAGTGGTGTTCGGGCAGTGTAGGGGGTCGTGCTGGGGCTAGTGTTTTAGGGTTTAGGGCAGAGCAATAGTGTTCAGGCAGTGTAGGGGGTTGTGCTGGAGGTGGTGTTTCAGGATTTAGGGCAGTGCAGTGGTGTTCGGGCAGTGTAGGGGGTTGTGCTGGAGGTGGTGTTTCAGGATTTAGGGCAGTGCAGTGGTGTTCGGGCAGTGTAGGGGGTGGTGCAGGGGGTGGTGTTTCAGGGTTTAGGGCAGTGCAGTGGTGTTTGGGCAGTGTAGGGGGTCGTGCTGAGGGTGGTGTTTCAGGGTTTAGGGCAGTGCAGTGGTGTTCGGGCAGTGTAGGGTGTCGTGCTGAGGGGTGGTGTTTCAGGGTTTAGGGCAGTGCAGTGGTGTTCGGGCATTGTAGGGGGTCGTGCAGGGGGTGGTGTTTCAGGGTTTAGGGCAGTGCAGTGGTGTTCGGGCAGTGTAGGGGGTCCTGCTGGGGTTGGTGTTTCAGGGTTTAGGGCAGTGCAGTGGTGTTCAGGCAGTGTAGGGGGTTGTGCTGGGGCTGGTGTTTCAGGGTTTAGGGCAGTGCAGTGGTGTTCAGGCAGTGTAGGGGGTCGTGCAGGGGGTGGTGTTTCAGGGTTTAGGGCAGTGGTGTTCGGGCAGTGTAGGGGGTTGTGCTGGGGGTGGTGTTTCAGGGTTTGGGGCAGTGCAGTGGTGTTCGAGCAGTAAAGGGGGTCGTGCTGGGGGTGGTGTTTCAGGGTTTAGGGCAGTGCAGTGGTGTTAGGGCAGTGTAGGGGGTGGTGAAGGGGGTGGTGTTTCAGGGTTTAGGGCAGTGCAGTGGTGTTCGGGCAGAGTAGGAGGCGGTGCAGGGGGTGGTGTTTCAGGGTTTAGGGCAGTGCAGTGGTGTTCGGGTATTGTAGGGGGTTGTGCAGGGGGTGTTGTTTCAGGGTTTAGGGCAGTGCAGTGGTGTTCGGGCAGTGTAAGGGGTCCTGCTGGGGCTGGTGTTTCAGGGTTTAGGGCAGTGCAGTCGTGTTCGGGTAGTGTAGGGGGTCGTGCTGGGGGAGTGTTTTAGGGTTTAGGGCAGTGCAGTGGTGTTCGGGTAGTGTAGGGGGTCGTGCTGGGGGTAGTGTTTGAGGGTTTAGGGCAGAGCAATGGTGTTCAGGCAGTGTAGGGGGTTGTGCTGGGGCTGGTGTTTCAGGGTTTAGGGCAGTGCAGTGGTGTTCAGGCATTGTAGGGGGTCGTGCAGGGGGTGGTGTTTCAGGGTTTAGGGCAGTGCAGTGGTGTTCGGGCAGTGTAGGGGGTCCTGCTGGGGCTGGTGTTTCAGGGTTTAGGGCAGTACAGTGGTGTTCGGGCAGTGTAGGGGGTCGTGCTGGGGCTGGTGTTTCAGGGTTAGGGCAGTGCAGGGGTGTTCGGGCAGTGTAGGGGGTCCTGCTGGGGCTGGTGTTTCAGGGTTTAGGGCAGTACAGTGGTGTTCGGGCAGTGTAGGGGGTCGTGCTGGGGCTGGTGTTTCAGGGTTTAGGGCAGTGCAGTGGTGTTCGGGCAGTGTAGGGCGTCATGTTTCAGGGTTTAGGGCAGTGCAGTGGTGTTCGGGCAGTGTAGGGGGTCGTGCTGGGGATGGTGTTTCAGGGTTTAGGGCAGTGCAGTAGTGTTTGGGCTGTGTAGGGGGTCGTGCAGGGGTTGGTGTTTCAGGGTTTAGGGCAGTGCAGTGGTGTTTTGGCAGTGTAGGGGGTCGTGCTGGGGGTGGTGTTTCAGGGTTTAGGGCAGTGCAGTGGTGTTCGGGCAGTGTAGGGGGTCGTGCATGGGGTGGTGTTTCAGGGTTTAGGGCAGTGCAGTGGTGTTCGGCCAGTGTAGGTGGTCTTGCTGGGGGTGGTGTTTCAGGGTTTAGTGCAGTGGTGTTCGGGCAGTGCAGGGGTCTTGCTGGGGCTGGTGTTTCAGGGTTTAGGGCAGTGCAGTGGTGTTCGGGCAGTGTAGGGGGTCTTGCTGGGGGTGGTGTTTCAGGGTTTAGGGCAGTGGTGTTCGGGCAGTGTAGGGGGTCTTGCTGGGGGTGGTGTTTCAGGGTTTAGGGCAGTGCAGTTGTGTTCGGGCAGTGTAGGGGGTCTTGCTGGGGGTAGTGTTTCAGGGTTTAGGGCAGTGCAGTGGTGTTCGTGCAGTGTAGGAGGTCGTGCTGGTGATGGTGTTTCAGGGTTTAGGGCAGTGCAGTAGTGTTAGGGCAGTGTAGGCGGTCGTGCTGGGTCGGGTGTTTCAGGGTTTAGGACAGTGCAGTGGTGTCCGGGCAGTGTAGGGGGTCGTGCTGGGGCTGGTGTTTCAGGGTTTAGGGCAGTGCAGTGGTGCTCGGGCAGCTTAGGGGGTCGTGCTGGGGGTGGTGTTTCAGGGTTTAGGGTAGTGCAGTGGTGTTCGGGCAGTGTAGGGGGTCGTGCTGGGGCTTGTGTTTCAAGGTTTAGGGCAGTGCATGGTGTTCGGGCAGTGTAGGGGTCATGCTGGGGCTGGTGTTTCAGCGTTTTGGACAGCAGTGGTGTTCGGGCAGTGTAGGGGGTCGTGCTGGGGGTGGTGTTTCAGGGTTTAGAGCAGTGCAGTGGTGTTCGGGCAGTGTAGGGGGTCGTGCTGGGGGTGGTGTTTCAGGGTTTAGGGCAGTGGTGTTCGGGCAGTGTAGGGGTCTTGCTGGGGGTAGTGTTTCAGGGTTTAGGGCAGTGCAGTG
Source organism: Calotriton arnoldi (assembly GCA_963921515.1). Taxonomy (NCBI): domain Eukaryota; kingdom Metazoa; phylum Chordata; class Amphibia; order Caudata; family Salamandridae; genus Calotriton; species Calotriton arnoldi. The sequence goes on along the minus strand of CAWUFW010016949.1, from coordinate 226,342 downwards.
GTGTTCGGGCAGTGTAGGGGGTCGTGCTGGGGGTGGTGTTTCAGGGTTTAGGGCAGTGCAGTGGTGTTAGGGCAGTGTAGGGGGTCGTGAAGGGGGCGGTGTTTCAGGGTTTAGGGCAGTGCAGTGGTGTTCGGGCAGTGTAGGGGGTCGTGCTAGGGGTGGTATTTCAGGGTTTAGGGCAGTGCAGTGGTGTTCGGGCAGTGTAGGGGGTCGTGCAGGGGCTGGTGTTTCAGGGTTTAGGGCAGTGCAGTGGTGTTCGGGCAGTGTAGGGGGTCGTGCTGGGGGTAGTGTTATAGGGTTTAGGGTAGTGCAGTGGTGCTTGTGTAGTGTAGGGGGTCGTGCTGGGGGTAGTGTTTTAGGGTTTATGGTAGTGCAGATGTTTGTTTAGTGTAGGGGGTTTTGTTTTTGGGTAGTGCAGTGGTGTTTGGGTAGTGTAGGGGTTGTGCTGGGGGTAGTGTTTTATGATTTAGGTTAGTGCAGTGGTGTTTGGGTAGTGTAGGGGGTCGTGCTGGGGGTAGTGTTTTAGGGTTTAGGGTAGTGCAGTGGTGTTTGTGTAGTGTAGGGGTCGTGCTGGGGGTCGTGTTTTAGGGTTTAGGGTAGTGCAGTGGTGCTTGTGTAGTGTAGGGGGTAGTGTTTTAGGGTTTAGGGTAGTGCAGTCGTGTTTTTGTAGTGTAGGGGGGTCATGTTTTAGGGTAGTGCAGTGGTGTTTGGGTAGTGTAGGGGGTCATGCTGGGGGTAGTGTTTTAGGGTTTAGGATAGTGCAGTGGTGCTTGTGTAGTGTAGGGGGTCGTGCTGGGGGTAGTGTTTTAGGGTTTAGGGTAGTGCAGTGGTGTTTTTGTAGCGTAGGGGGTCATGTTTTAAGATGCAATGCTCCAATACCTGACCAGTCTGCACTACATAAAACTGCAAAAAAACTAAAAATAAAAAGTGTTTTGCACACTTTTGTCATTGGGCTATATGTGGGCTACATCTGGGTAATATTTGTGCTACATTTGGGCTCTTTTTTTTACTGGTGGCCATCTTGGAAGACTTCTTTGTTATGAAGTTTCCTAATTTCCTCATTTACTGCAGTCTCCTCAGTAGGAAATGCTTTCAGTTTTTTACTTTGATTCCATTAAGAAGGCATTCAGATGTGTCTCACATTTGCCATAAATTCAGAATGTTAGCACTCTAGTTGCTCATTAAATCACTGTAGTAAAGCTACTGCTCACCAGGGAGTTAACTGGAAGTCTGCTGCTGGTATTGAAAGTGATTGTTTCAGTCTGCATGTCAGAATTTTCTAATGAAATAGAAGAGGATTTGAGATCTCACTTAAAACATGCCCTAATTTTTCTTTCTGCAGCACTAACCATAATTTCTATGACAAAATGAACCCCCTCATTTTGTTCCTTTTTAAATTAAATGTTTTAAGTGTTACCAGTTTATTCCAATCAAGATGGCTTCAGGTGTGCCATACTTTTGTCATAAGTAAGGCTGTTAGCGCTCTAGTTGTTATTTAGAACACTCTGGGAAGCTGCAGTAGAACACAAAGGAATCAACTGACAGTCTCTGCCCTTGTTGGATGTACATGTTTTACTTAGAATGTCAGACTTCATTCTCACATGACTGAGAAAGATAATGTGAATTTACAGAAAATATGCTCTCATTTTAGCTTCTGGAGCACCTTCCAAAACTGTATGGGACAAGCATGTGAAAATAGTTTTCTCTCAAACATGATTTATGATATCCCAGCAGAAGGTTTTTCACAGGGTAAAATCACCTTAGAACACACCACAATTCCTGAAATTAGTATGGTACCATCAACAAATGAATTCTAATGTAACTAAAGTCTGTTATCACCCTTTATAGTTCTACTTTTGGTAACCCTCAAAATCTTTGATTCACTACAATGCATTTCAATGGGGTACCATCATTTATATTGGTCCCAAGATGGCTGCCAGCAATTCCAGGATGAAGTGCTGACAGCCAATCAGATGTCACGATGACATGTGTGGTTAGGCTCTGTCCAGATATATATGTGTTTTCTTTTTCAAATTTCTCAGGAACTACTGAACGGATTTACACCATTTAATCAAAAGGCACGACTCTGAACCAAGTGCTACCTTTTTGCCAAATTTGGTGTAATTCCGTTCAGCAGTTCGGGCTGTAGCTGCGACTAAAGGTTCCTATGGAAAATTGCATGGGGAAAACACGTTTTGGGACCCCCCCTTTTTTTCTTGGCCCCCACTTGACGAATCACCCCGAGACTTTCAGGACAGGAGCGGACCGGAGCGCCCCACGAGTTTTGAAAATTTCGCGAAGATTCATCAACCGGCGCCAAAGTTATTTCAAATAGAATGTTGCGGATTTCCTATGGAAAATAGGTCCTAACTATAACTATCTACTGGCGACCGCCAGTTGATAATATATCTATATATATCTATACATATATGTATATATTATCTACTGGCGGTCGCCAGTAGATAGTTATAGTTACAACCTATTATCCATAGGAAATCCGCGACATTCTATTTGAAATAACTCTCTTGCCGGTTGACGTATCTTCGCAAAATTTTCAAACTTTGTGGGGCGCTCTGGTCCGCTCCTACCCTGAAAGTCTCGGGGGATTTGTCAAGCGGGGGCCGAGAAAAAGGGGGTCCCAAAACGCGTTTTCCCCATGCAATTTTCCATAGGAAACTTTAGACACGGCTACAGCCCGAACTGTTGAACGGAATTACACCAAATTTGGCAAAGAGGTAGTTCTTGGTTCAGAAAGAACCCTTTTGTTAAATGGTGTAAATCCGTTCAGTAGTTGCTGAGAAAATCAAAAGTAAAAAGATAGATATATCTATGGCCGAGTAGGGTCCGCGTACCCTCAGCGCACCCTGCGCGCACCGTCCCGATCACGAGCTGCATGTTAATTGGCTGTCAGCTGGCTGTCAACATTCCGATTCAGGAAATGTTGGCAGCCATTTTGTCCCTCGGTAGAACCGAGGGACAGAAACAAGTGCGCAAAGCGCACAAAGGGGGCAGGGTAGAAACACCCTGACCCCCTAGGTTTGCTCAGGGGGTCCCACAAGGGGCTTTATAAAAAAAATGGTGCGGGAGGGCTCTCCTGCCCTCCCGCAGCCCCGGGGACTGCCACCCCCCGGGGCTTCTTTTTTTAAAATAAATAAGGTGTGGGGGCTCCAGCCCCCCCACACGCCCCGGGGACCACCACCTCCCCGGGGCACTTACAAAATAAATGTGGGGGTCCATTACGGACCCCCAGAGCCCCGGGGACCACCACCTCCCCGGGGCTGTGCAATTTAAGGGAGGGGGTCCGCGCGGCCCCCCTCCTGGAGCCCTTGATGGCCCTGGGGACCGCCACCCCCCAGGGCCGGCTCCTGCACTACCCCGGGACACTGTAATTTGCTATGGCAGGACGGGAGCCTCGCGGCTCCCGTCCTGCCATAGCAAACTGCTTTGGATATTGGAAGAGAGAGCAGGGAAACCTGCTCTCTCTTCCAATATCCAAAGCACATTGCTTTTCCACATGGGGAGCTGCATCTTAGCAGCTCCCCATGTGGAAAAGCAATGCCGGCTCCCAAGGGACGCGGGGAGCCGGCGGGACTGTGGGGGGATTGGGGACCCCCCACAGTCCCCAACGGAGAGGGCCAGCCCCGGGGGATGGGGTCCCCGGGGCAAGTAGTGGCACGGGAGTGGGGCCACGAGGCCCCACTCCCAAAAAAAAAAAAAAAAAAAAAATTTTAAAACGGAAAGGGGCCTTAAATGGCCTGAGGAGGGGGGCCACGCAGCCCCCTCCAAAGAAAAAAAAAATCGAGGCCATGCCCCGGGGATGGGGTCCCCGGGGCCAATACAGGCCCAGGGAAGGGGGCCACGCGGCCCCCTTCCCGTTTTTTAAAAAAATTAATTTAAAAAAAGGGGTAAGGCCCTGGGGGATGGGGTCCCCAGGGCCCAAAAACAGGAAAAAGGAAGGGGGGCCACACAGCCCACCTTCAGGGGACAAAAAAAAAAAAACGATCGGGCCCGCAGGCCCCGCCCCTTCCTTCACCACTCTGCAAACGCGCCCCTGGCGCGTTTGCAGAGGGGAACGAATCCCCTTGAATACTGGGGTCCCTGGGGCCAACTAGCCCACCAGGAACCTCCAGTATGCGCCAGGGGCTGCGTTGCAGAGAGGTGTACAGAGGCCACGCCCCTTTTACACCTCTCTGCAACGCAGCTCTGTGGCGCTTTTTGGATATACCTGTTGGGCTAGTTGGCCCCCAGGGACCCTCAGGATTCAAGGGGAGTTAATCCCCGACTTAAAACGCGCCACGGGGCGCGTTTGCACAGTGGTGAAGGGAGGGCGGGGCTTCAGGTGACATCTGTGCAAACGCGCCCCGTGGCGCGTTTTAAGTTGGGGATTAAATCCCCTTCAATCCTGAGGGTCCCTGGGGGCCAACTAGCCCAACCGGTACATCCAGAAAGCGCCACAGAGCTGCGTTGCAGAGAGGTGTAAAAAGGGGTGTGGCCTCTATACACGTCTCTGCAATGCAGCCCCCTGGCGCATATTGGAGGTTCCTGGTGGGCTAGTTGGCCCCTAGGGACCCTCAGGATTCAAGGGGACTTAATCCCCAACTTAAAACGCGCCTCGGGGCGCGTTTGCACAGATGTCACCTCAGGCCCCGCCCCTCCCTTCACCATTGTGCAAATATTCTTCTAAAATCATCCGAAATACGAATTCCGATTTACTCACCTGTTATAAGGAGAGACCTCAGTGCTGTATCTTTCAGTCCAGTACTGGTCCTGAAAAGTAATTTTAACCATACTTACCAGTAACTTGAATTTCCTTCCATAGGATATCATTGCCTGCTTTTTGCTGAAAAAGTTTCTAAGTGTTGATTTTTGAAACCTACAAATATTCCTCTAAAATCAGCCGAAATACGAATTCCGATTTACTCACCTGTTATAAGGAGAGACCTCAGTGCTGTATCTTTCAGCCCAGTACTGGTCCTGAAAAGTAATTTTAACCGTACTTACCAGTAACTTGAATTTCCTTCTATAGGCTAACATTGACTGGTTTCACTTGGAAATTCTTCTAAGTGTGGAGTTTTGGAACTTTAAAATATTCCTCTAAAATCAGCCGAAATACGAATTCCGATTTACTCACCTGTTATCAGGAGAGACTTCAGTGCTGCATCTTTCAGCCCAGTACTAATCCTGAAAAGTAATTTTAACCGTACTTACCAGTAACTTGAAAATCCTTCCATAGGATATCATTGCCTGCTTTTTGCTGAAAAAGTTTCTAAGTGTTGATTTTTGAAACCTACAAATATTCCTCTAAAATCAGCCGAAATACGAATTCCGATTTACTCACCTGTTATAAGGAGAGACCTCAGTGCTGTATCTTTCAGCCCAGTACTGGTCCTGAAAAGTAATTTTAACCGTACTTACCAGTAACTTGAATTTCCTTCTATAGGCTAACATTGACTGGTTTCACTTGGAAATTCTTCTAAGTGTTGATTTTTGAAACATACAAATATTCCTCTAAAATCAGCCGAAATACGAATTCCGATTTACTCACCTGTTATCAGGAGAGAACCCAGTGCTGCATCTTTTAGCCCAGCACTGACCCTGAAATGTAATTTTAACCGTACTTACCAGTATCTTATCTTTTCTTCCATAGGAATCCATTGTCTGGTTTTCAGCAGAAAAGTTTCAAAGTGTCGATTTTCACAAACTACAAATATTCCTTAAAAATCGCCTGTATGACTTAAACGCATTTTTTCAACTGTTTACAGGAGATGCACCAGTGCTGGATCCAGGATCCAACACTGAGTAAGAAAAAGTAACGATAACAGTTTTTACCTGCTAAGTGAATTTCCTTCCATAGGATAACATTGGTGATTCTATGTGAAAAAGTTTCTAAGTGTCAACTTTTAAAATACAATAATATTCCTTAAAAATCACGACTGTAACCAAAACGCTTTTACTCAACTGTTTACAGGAGATGTCCCAGGACTGAATCTAGGATCCAGTCCTGTGGTTAGAAAAGTAATCCATAAAGTAACTAATTGCATTTAACTAGAAATTCACATTGAGCTGAATGTTGCATTCTGTTTGAAAATGTGTTGCCCATTGCAACAACTGTAACTACTGTACTTAAAAGTCTATTGCCTATGTGCTAAGTATTTAAACTAAAGTAATTCATTCTGAGAAAGTATTTTTTGTAATGTAATGTATAATGTAATTACAATGTAATTTAAAAAATAAAATATGTAAAAGAAATTGTTTCTAAAAATGTAATAAATCAGTATGAAAAAAATTAATATAAAAATTAATACATTTAAAAAATGTCATTTAAAAAACCTTTGAAATTCACTGAAAAAAACGTAGGTTTGAGGCACGTTATAGTTACAAATTATCATTTAAAAAAACCTTTGAAATTCACTGAAAAAACCATAGGTTTCAGACACGTTATAGTTAGAAATTAGCATTTAAAAAACCTTTGAAATTCACTGAAAAAACCATAGGTTTTAGGGACAGTTATAGTTACAAATTAGCATTTAAAAACCTTTGAAATTCACTGAAAAAACCATAGGTTTCAGATATGTTATAGTTACAAATTAGCATTTAAAAAACCTTTGAAATTCACTGAAAAAACCATAGGTTTTAGGGACAGTTATAGTTAGTTGGACATTTCACTCGTACAAAACGCGTGAAATTCCCCCGTTATAGTTAGTTCAGCTAACTATAACTCGCGCCCCGCAATGCACTGCTGATGACGTCACATATTACATCACTCATGACATGGTCAGTGACATCACTGATGACATCTCAAATGACATCACTGATGACATCATCCACGTGATAATCTGATGCAGCTCCTCACACCCTAATATAACCTTTGATACACCCAATCTAAATTACAGACTGCCATTCGCAAAACTATAGACACTCCAACACCAATAACTACATACCCACTCACTGATTCTTAGGTCTACACACACACATCCACTCACCCGTACAGTCACTCATACTTATGGTCACTCAGTACAGGACTATCATATGCACTCTTACTCCTATATAGACACTCAAACACCGCCACTCATCCATAGAGGTACTCACACACCTAGTCAGTCATGCAAATAATTAAACACACTGCCATTTACTCACCTATACAGTTATACACACACCAGCTCACTTAATCATACAAATACTAGCACATTGTTACGCTCTTATACAATCACTGATACAAGCACACACTCATCCATACAGCCACTATCACAATCACTCACTCTCGCTTATAGCTATTTATATACTCCAATACACATATATACTGGCTTTCACATATGTAGTTACTCACACATGTACCACTGGGACATACATTCACTCACTAACACACTCTTACACACACTTACCCACCCATACAGTCTATCACAGATGCACTCTTGAAACCATCCACCCAGTGAATCACCCACTCACACATCTATGCCCAGTCGCACACACCCCACCCACACAAACACTCAGGCACCCATACAGATACTCAGACAACCAATCAATAACTCATATAGACACTCGTAGCTATTCACAAACCCATGCAGCCACTTACACAGCAACAGACAGACGGATACAGACATTCACCCAGTTTAGTCACTAACCCATGCATTCAGTAAGATACGTTAAATCACTCACTTATAGAGTCAGTCACGCACCTACTAAATCATCCATACAGACACTTACACACCCATTCATTCTTCAATACGTCTTTTCCTATATATATTAAAAATATTTAAACTTTACAGAAACAGTCACTGGATGATGTCATCAGTGATGTCATCAGTGATGTCATTTGAGATGTCATCAGTGATGTCATCAGTGATGTCACTGACCATGTCATGAGTGATGTAATATGTGACGTCATCAGCAGTGCATTGCGGGGGCGCGAGTTATAGTTAGCTGAACTAACTATAACGGGGGAATTTCACGGGTTTTGTACGAGTGAAATGACCAACTAACTATAACTGTCCCTAAAACCTATGGTTTTTTCAGTGAATATATATATATATATATATCTATACATATATACACAATGTGTATTGATGAATCAGTGGTTGTATGAGTGCATGTATGGATGATTCAGTGGGTGTGTGACTGACTGTATGAGTGAGTGATAAGGTGTCTCAGTGAATGTATGGGTGAGTGACTAGGTTTTGAGAATGTCTGTATCAGTCTATCAGATGGTATCTAAGTGGCTGTATGGGTTGGTGAGTGGGTACGTGAGTGGCTGTATGGGTGATTGATTGGGTGCTTGAGTAACTGTATGGGTGAATGAGTGTCTGTGTGACTGGGTGAGAGGGTGTGTGACTGACTGCATGGATGAGTGAGTGGGTGAGTTAGTGACTGTGTTAGAGAGTATGTAAGTGAGAGGATGTATAGGTGACTGAGTGTGTGTTGCTGAGTGAATGAATGTATCAGTGATATATGGGTGAGTAACTGGATAGGTGAAAGGCAGTATAGGTGAGTGTAGGAGTATATGAGTGACTGTATGTGTGAGTGAAGGATTGTGATAGTGGCTGTATGGGTGAGTGTGTACTTGTGTCAGTGACTGTATAGGTGAGTGAGTATGTGTTAGTATCTGTATGAATAAGTGAGTGAGTGTGTATAACTGTAAAGGTGAGTAAATGGCTGTGTGAGTGACTCTGAGTGAGTAGGTATGTGAGTGGTAGCTCTATGAGTGACTGACAGTGTGTGAGTGGCTGTATGGGTGTATGAGTGGATATATCAGTGGCTGTATGGGTGAGCAAGTTGGTGTATGAGTGGCTGTATGGGTGAATGGATGTGTGTGTAGACCTATAAATCAGAGCATGTGTGTGTAAGTACTGGTATGGGTGTGTCAATATATTTGAGAATGGAGTTGTGGAAGTTGGAGTGGGTGTATGAAAGGTATATGGGGGTGTGAGTGGGTGTGTTAGAGATTCTGTGGATGATGCCATCAGTGATGTTATTTGAGATGTCATCAGTGATGTCACTGACCATGTCATGAGTGATGTAATATGTGAGGTCATAACCAGTGCATTGCAGGGCGCGATTTATAGTTAGCTTAGCTAACTATAAATGCTGAATTTCTCTGGTTTTGTTTGAGTGAAGTATCAGCCTAACTATGTCCCTGTAACTTTTGCTTTTTTCACTGAATTTCTAAGGTTTTTTTATATTCTATTTCCAAATTATAACACCCCTGTAACCTTTGTTTTTTTTTTCAGTTAATTTCTAAGGTTTTTTAAATACAAAATCCTCTCTTTAACGTCCCTGTAACCATTGTTTTTTTCAGTGAATTCATAAGGTCTTTCAAATTCTATTTCCCAGCTAGAACGTCCATGTAACCTATGATTTTTTTATTGAATTTTTAAGTTATTTAAATTGTATTTTCTATCTAAAATGGCTCTATAGGGGCATTTTCATAAGCTTGTATTTTCTTCAGTGGATTAATAAGCGTTTTTTTAAAACATTTTTTATATTCCAATGATGTCGCAATCCCCGCTGACACATTGCGAAAACGGAAAACAAAAGCAGACATTCAATAACCACCAACACATCCAAAAATATGTTAAAAAAATCCATTCTGAATATTGCCCTGCACTTATTACTATATTCATACTTCTTTCAAAGCATGTTTAAACTCATAGTTTTCTACTAAGTTTCTTTAAAAACCATCTTTTAGACCTATTTTTCATTTTTGCGGTTATTCTGGACGTGGCGATGTTAACCACGACGATCGTGCCTTTTCCATAAAGTGAAAACACATATATGCCCACATATTACAGTATTTTACACACTAGGGGTTTATTACTGTACACTTCAAACTCATGTTTTTCTAGTGTATTTCTAGAACAGCCATCTCTAAAACCTATTTTATGTTTTCGCGAGGACTCCGGAGACTGAGATGACGTCGGTAATCGCGATTCCCCCAGACACGTTGTGAAAGCGTAAAACAAAAGCAGACATTCAATGGCCACCAACACATCCAAAAATATGTAACAAAATTAATTCTGAAAATTGCACTATTTTCCATCTTTGTGGTTATTCGGGATGTCACTGTGACATTGTTAATCGCGACAATAGCGCCTGTTCCATAAAGTCTAAAATACATATATACACACATACTACAGTATTTTAACCACCAGGGGTTTCTTACAGTATTCTCTAAACTCATGTTTTTCTAGAGAGTTTCTATATAAACCATCTCTAAAATCTATTTTATATTTTAGCAGTGACTCCGGATATCGCAATGATGTCGGTAATTTCGATCCGCCCGGACACGTCACGAAAATGGAAAGCAAAAGCAGGAATTAATAGCCACCACCCCATTCAAAAATTATAACTATATAATTAATTCTAACCATCACAGTAGATAACTCACTCTCTAAATAACTCTATAAAAACATTTTTCAGAATCTCAATATCTTTATACCAATGCGTATTAATGATTCACTGATATTATTTCTTATATTTCCAACATTATTCGCGATGTCCCCACGATGACACATGGGTGGCCGCACTGGCGGTCGCAAATATCGCACTTGATTAAAAAAATAAATTATGGACACATAACTTGTGTCACTAACATCCCCATTTCTCAACCATGGGGTTAGAGTATCTCTACCCTGACCCCTTATGTGGGCTTTCACACAAATGTTCAGCCCCGGGAACCATTCCCGATTGATAAAATGGCAGCCACAACTTTCTGTTCAGGTTGTGTCCAGCCAATCAGAGCATTCCCGTTGGCGCGTGGATTCTCAATTCATCGCAAAATCGCAGCGAAATATCCGCGACCAGAGAAATCACTATAATTTCAAACTTGCATTTCTCAACAACTACCAAACGGATTTACACCAAATGAGCAAAAGGCACTTCTTTGAACTGACATCTACCTTCCTGCCAAATTTGGTGTAAGTCCGTTCAGTGGTTCAGGCTGTAGGTGTGGATAAAGGTTCCCATGGGAAGTAACATTACAATGCAACCTTATTTCGTGCCCCATATTCTCGGTCCCCACAGCACGGATCACCCCCAAACTTTCCATAACAATGGAAACCGCTTTGAAGCTTTTTGGGGAAAATTTCATGAAGATTGGTCAAACAACGCCAAATTTAAAACCAAGTCAAAAAATAATTTTCCTATGGAAACATGGTCCTAAATATAACTACCTACTGGCGATTGCCAGTAGGATATATATATATATCACTGAAGAAACCATAGGTTTCAGGGACATTATAGTTGCACATTTCACTCGTACAAAACCAGAGAAATTCGGCCGTTATAGTTAGTAGAGCTAACTATAACTCGCGCCCCGCAATGCACTGCTGATGACGTCACATATTACATCGCTCATGACATGGTCAGTGACATCACTGATGACATCACTGATGACATCTCAAATGACATCACTGATGACATCACTGTTGACATCATCCAGTGACTGTGTGTTTCTTTAAAGTTTAAATATGTTTTATATATATATATATGCCAAGGTGTATTGAAGAATTAAGTGGGTGTATAAGTGTCTGAATGGATGATTTAGTAGGTGCGTGACTGATTGTATAAGTGACTGATTAAGTGTATCTTACTAAATGCATGGGTTAGTGAGTAAACTGTAAATGTCTATCAGTCTGTCAGTTGGTGTATAAGCGGCTGCATGGGTTGGTGAGTAGCTACATGACTGTCTATATGGGTTATTGATTGGTTGTCTGAGTATCTGTATGGGTGCCTGAGTGTTTGTGTGAGTGGGTGGCGGGGTGGATGACTGTGCATAGATGTGTGAGTGGGTGATTGGGTGAATGGGTTCAAGAGTGCATCTGTGAAGAGCTGTAGGGGTGGGTGAGTGTGTGTATGGGTGTGTTGGTGAGTGAATGCATGTCTCAGTGGTATGTGTGTGTAACTACATATGTGAAATGCAGTATATGTGAGTGTTGGGGTATATAAATGACTACGTGAGTGAGTGATTGTGAGAGTGGCTGTATGGATGAGTGTCTGCTTGTATGAGTGATTGTATAAGAGAGTAAGTATGTGTTAGTATTTGTATAAATAAGTGAGTTGATCTGTGTATAACTGAATAGGTGAGTAAATGGGTGTGATTGATTCTTTGCATGACTGAGGAGGTGTGTGAGTAAGTCTATGGATCAGTGGCGGTGTGTGAGTATATGTATAGGTGTATGAGTGCATATGATAGTGCTGTATTGATGAGTGACTGCATGTATGAGTTACTGTATGGGTGAATGAGTGGATGTGTGTGTAGACCTAGGAATCAGTGAGTGCGTATGTAATAACTGGTATTGGTGTGTCTATGGTTTCCAAAATGGTAGTCTGTATTTTAGAGTGGGTGTATCAAAGGTTATATTAGGGTGTGAGGAGGTGCATCAGATTATCACATGGATGATGTCATCAGTGATGTCATCAGTGATGTCATTTGAGATGTCATGAGTGATGTCATAAGTGATGTCACTGACCATGTCATGAATGATGTAATATGTGACGTCATCAGCAGTGCATTGCGGGGCGTGAGTTATAGTTAGCTCTACTAACTATAACAGCCAAATTTCTCTGGTTTTGTAGAGTGAAATGTCCAACTAACTATAACCTCCCTGAAACCTATGGTTTTTTCAGTGAATTTCAAAGGTTTTTTAAATGCTAATTTCTAACTATAACGTCCCTGAAACCTATGGTTTTTTCAGTGAATTTCAAAGGTTTTTTAAATGCTAATTTCTATCTATAACGGCCCTGAAACCTTTGGTTTTTTTCAGTGAATTTCTAAGGTTTTTTAAATGCTAATTTCTAACTATAACGTCCCTGAAACCTTTGGTTTTTTTCAGTGAATTTCTAAGGTTTTTTAAATGCTAACTTCCAACTATAACGTCCCTGAAACCTATGGTTTTTTCAGTGAATTTCAAAGGTTTTTTAAATGTTTTGTAACTGTTATATGTAAAAAATATTTTTACATATCTTTTTATTTGTTGTAAAAATAATATAATGTTTTTCTTTTCCAAAATATATATATTTTTTTTTTTTGCAAAAAAGTGGAGTCGCGTACCGATCGCGTACCTATCTCGGTGCGTGCGCGGATTCAAGCCGCCATATTGGTTGTCATGGAGGATGCGCGTTTGGTATGCGACGGGTGCGCGGTGTCCGGCCCGCATAACGTCACGTACGTATGTTATCGCGCAGGGTGCGCGACTCCCGTAAAATGTTTATATTTTAAAAGTATATGTATATAACTTTAATATGTGTATTAAAGCAAGAGATTATATAAACTAATTACAAAGAGCATATATTTGTAATTGCAATAAAGGTATATTAGTGTGAAGTATATTTTCTGAGCTTCGCGTTGGATGCACGTGTGGTATGCGACGGGTACGCGGTGTCCGGCCCCACGTCACATACGTTTGTGGTCGCGCCGGGTGCGCGACTCCCATAAAATGTTTGTTTTAAAAGTATATGTATATAACTTTAATATGTGTTTTAAAGGAAGAGATTATCTAAAGTAATATAAAATTCATATATTTCTAATTTGAATAAAGTTATATTATTCTTAAATACATTTTCCTGAAGTTGCGCCGGTTGCGCTCCCGGTGCTTGAACCCCACGTGATTTCAAAAGAAAGCATTTCATTGGTTTACAAGGTTTTGTTTCTAGATTGTGAAGGGCCCCCTCCCTTTTTTTCATTCCTTTAACTGCATCCTAGGAGACACACCTATTGTGTTTTTGTATCTGGGTTGTACATTTTTTTGGTGTTTTTGGCAACAACTGAAAAATGGCTTCTTCTACTGAAAATGTGAATTTGGCAACAGAAGAAGAGTTGGAGGAACCGGTCAAGAAGAGGAAGGAGTCTGTTGTTTGGACCTTCTTTTCAATTCCTGAGGGGGAAAAGAAGGTAAATGCAAGATAAGTAAGCTGCTCTCTATGTTCGAGGGTGCTCTCACGGGGAAGTGAAAAAAAGTATTCAGGTGGGACATCTAGAATGATGAAACACCTGCAGACACTGCATCCTCAACATCTGGCCCGCGAGCAACATCGTTGCGCCCAGGAAACTGTGCAGCAAGATGACCAGGCTGCTGGACCGAGCACCTCAGGAGCAATCCGTGGACTTGACATCCATCCAGAGTTTGCAAACCTAGAACAGCACTGCATCAAGTGCAAGGCTGTAGTATGTTACGGCGAGCAGTATGTCGATGCTGTGGTTTCTGCTGCAAGAAACCACTCTTGTTAATTTTTTTTTCTCTTGCATTTTTTCTTGCAATGACAGTTTAATTGCAAAGTTGGACAGTTTGTTTTGTTGTTTTTCCTTTTTTTTTTTTTTAAACCAAAAAAAATTACAAAATAGTTTTTAAAAAAAACACAAAAAAATTATAAAATTGAAAAAAGAAGTAAAAAAACGATTGTTTAGAACCACCTACTCTGTTAAAAAAAGGGCAATAAGTGTATGGTAATGCCTGGATGATTGGATGAGTACATATGTAGAGCTTAAGTGATTGAAAGAGTGCATCACTAGTGCCTGTGTGATTGGACAAGTGCATGGGTAATACCTGGGTGGTTGCATGAGTGCATGAGTAGTGCCTGTATAATAGGACATGTGCATGGGTAATGCCTGGATTATTGCATGAGTGATGGGTGGGTGTTTGCATTAGTATGTAAGTGGTGATTGGGTGATTGGAATACTGTATCAGTAGTGATTGGGTGATTGCATGAGTGTATCAGTAGTGCCTGGGTTATTGCATGAGTACATAGGTAGTGGTTGAGTGATTGGAAGACTGCATGGGTAGTGCCAGGGTGATTGCATGAGTGCATCAGTAGTACGTACGTGCTTGTATGAGTGTATGGATAGTACCTGTCTGATTGGACGACTGCATGGGTAATGCCTGGGTGATTGCATAAGTGCATCAGTACTATATAGGTGCTTGTATGAGTGCATGGGTAATGCCTGCATGATTGGAGGTGTGCATGGGTAGTGGCAGGGTGATTGGTGGACTGCATGGGTACTACCTGGATAATTGAAGGTGTGAATGAGTAGTGTCTAGGCGATTAGAGGATTGTATGGGTAGTGCACAGGTGATTGTAGCAGTGCATGGTTACTGCCTGGGTCATTGCATGAGTACATGGGTACTGACTGGATGATTAGAGTACTGCAAGGAGACTGCATGGTGAATTTATAAGTGCTTGGGTATTGGCGGAGTGATTGGATAAGTACATGGTACTGGCTGGGTCATTGGAGGAATGCATGGGTAGTGACAGGGTGATTGCTGGACTGCATGGGTACTACCTGGGTAATTGAAGGTGTGAATGAGTAGTCTCTTGGCGATTAGAGAATTGTATGGGTAGTGCACAGGTGATTATAGCAGTGCATGGTTACTGCCTGGGTCATTGCATGAGTACATGGTTACTGACTGGATGATTACAGTACTGCAAGGAGAGTGCATGGTGAATTTATAAGTGCTTTGGTATTGGCAGAGTGATTGGATAAGTACATGGTACTGGCTGGGTGATTGGAGGAGTGCATGGGGAGTGACAGGGTGATTGCTGGACTGCATGGGTACTACCTGGGTAATTGAAGGTGTGAATGAGTAGTGTCTAGGCGATTAGAGGATTGTATGGGTAGTGCACAAGTGATTGTAGCAGTGAATGGTTACTGCCTGGGTCATTGAAGGAGTGAATGAGTAGTGTCTAGGTGATTAGAGGACTGCAGGGGTAGTGCACAGGTGATGCTAGTACTACATGGGTAGTGCTTGGGTTACTTAATCTTACCTTTTTTGAAGTAGATATGAAACTCATTGAAACAATTTTTTCAGTTCTTTTTTTATAATCTAAAGTTAAAATAGTTTCAAACTTTAGAATTTGGATCTGTAAAAGAGAAGAAAAAATACAGTTATAACATATAATAATATAGTTTTAAGTACCCAACATAATTTTACAATTACATTATATATTCAGTTTGCTTTTTTTGCTGTTTTCAGATTCTATTGAATTTCACCATACACAGTGATTTCAATGTTGATCATCATGTGACAGCGGGCAAAACAATACTATCAATAAGATTGTTAAAAAACCCAAATCTGTGTTCAAAATATTTACAACAAACTCACCTATCTGTTTACATTTTCAAAAATAAACACTCATTTACATTGCATATAATACAAAGATCAAATATATGAACTGCTCCTTTCAAAAACAAGTTTCTAAATACAATTTCAAAGAACAAAAACGATAATTGAAACAGTAATTGTTGATATCTTCCCTATAGGCCGAATGATGTTTCCGAAATCATTTGCATTGAGAATATCCAAAATAAACTTCTTAATTCATATTGATATATTCCCAATAGGCCAAATTATGTTTCTGAAATAGTTTGTATTGAAAATATCCTAAATAAACTCATTAATTCATGTTGACATCTTCCCAATAGGCCGAATGATGTTATCAGAACTTTGGCATCAAAAATATTAGATATGAATTTGGTAATTCAAAAGGCAACCGATATTTGAATTGCAAATGGGCATCATTACAATGTGTCCATCCTTTATTGCACTTTAAATACACAGTATAGTGTCCAGATGTTGTAGAAGGTCCATCGTGGAAAATAATTGCCACTGCTTTGAAAGTTCTTCCTGATATTGACAGTTGACTTGCCACAACATTTTTAATTTTAGTTTCCAATTTTCTTCCATCTGCTCCACAACGTTGTCATTAAAATTATATATTGTCCAAATCTTTCTATAAATAATGTTGATAACATTTCTGATTTGCAGTGACTACATTCCATATTTTGATTAGCTGATTTTATTAATTTGTTAAAAGACACTGTTTTGCAATCTGGTATTGTCAAATATATGAATCTTTCAGTGTCTATTTCTGTGGTAGAAGAAAAAACAGCTATCACATTTATGATCCCATCTGTAACGTAGTCCAAACAGATTTTCAATTTGTATTCCTTTATCTTCCAATACTGCAAGCATAAACATAAGAAATTCTTGAGCATCTTGCTGTACATTAAGTGTAAATTGTGAAGAACCAGAACATATATCCAGAAGAAGCCGATTGCCAGAAGCACTTTGGATTTTAGTTTTATCGGTTGTCAAGTTTTCAAAAATAGAATGCAACAAAGAACAAAACCTTTTTTCTTGATTCTCCATAATTTGTTGTTGAAGATTTTCTAGAAAAAATGACGTTCACAACTACATTAGCATAGCAGTTGATACCTGAACTATTTTCTAACTGATATCCTACAATATCTTCAACAGTGTCCTTTTTCTTTTTGTTTGGAACCTCAACATTCTCTTGATTTTTTTCTTATTTCCAACCTCACTACAGAGTTTCTCATATGTTCGTTTTCGACATACTACACGCTTTTCATATACAGGATATTCACCTAAGTTGGGAGCATACAGTCTTCTTAACCGATTATACTCTCTTATACAATTTGCATCTGCACTAATCTTTCTCTGATCAAAATCAATCAAATACAATCCAGATAAAGTTCTGACTCGGGACAATGCAACATATGCCATGCCCTCTTTAAACACGGTACTTCCAATGTTTACCAAAGCACTGTCTAAACTTAAACCTTGAGATGAATGGTCACCGCATATGCTAAAGAAAGAGGAAACTGTTTTCTACGAACATACAAGTCTTTAACAAGCAAAAAACGAACAGCACAACGTCCAATCTGTTTTACCTCTTCAATCTGATCAAATTTAATCTTCAAAAATTCAATTCCATCTCTATTTGGATAATTAACAAAATCAACAACTTTTCCCATTGCTCCATTTACTAAACCTTTTTCCACATCAAAATTACGCCGTAAAATTACCCGACAGTTTTCACATACATATAAATTCTTTTCTAAACCAGCAGTCTTAGATATAGATTTTTCCAAAGAATCCAATTTTGTTTTTAATTTTTCTGACAAAGTAATAGTAATTCCTTCGTGTTCTATTTTATCAATGGCTTCCATTTTTATTATTTGTTGTTTTTCCAGCTTTAAAAGTTCTTCATTGAATGTAGAACATTCTCGCAGTGTTGGCATTAGGCAGATTATAGATTTGATTTCTCCAATATTTTTGTATATATTTCCGGAGCAACATTTTCATTTGGAAACAAGTTTGTAAGTAGCCTACTTTGCAAAGATTCTTTACCATGTTCTGTCAATACACCAATTCTTATATCTTGGAGAATGCTTCCATAATCTTCATCACTTGCCTGTCGCATATTTTTAATAAGTTCTTTATATTCAAAATATGACCAAATGTTGACATTTCCAATACTTCCCAAAGATAATCGGCAACAATGGCGGCTGCACTTTTCTTCTTGTTTCTTTCTTATTCTTCCATCCTTATTTATCTTCGGATTTTCTTTCCTAGTTCTCCCATTTCCGTGTTCCTTACTCTTTCTTATCTTGCATTCTTGGAGGGTTGTTTCCTTTCTTTCTACCTGGTCCTTCATACCCCTTCTCGCTTACTACTTCTTATATTCTCCCCCCAACTCCCTCTTTTCAGTTATTTTTGCATTTTACTTTATTTGGTTCTCCAGTTCTTCGTTTCTTCTAGACTCTTGCTTTCACCTTTGTCTCCATCGCCTTTTCTCTCCCAAAACATTTTCATTAATTTTCCTTTATCGTTCTCTACTTTTTCTAATGACTTCCACATTCACCTTTCATTTTGCTTCCCTTCATTTCCCCATCTACCGCTGTCTATGCGTTTTATTTTTTCTTTCTCTCTTCTGCCTTAAATCCTTTTCACCCTCCTATCTGCCCTTTCTCCTTTTCATCCACCCTCATCTTTCACTCCTTACCTTCGACTCTCCGCCTGGATGTCAACAGATGTCGGACTGTACAATAGCCGGCACCTTCTGCTCCCGCCGCCCAGAGCGCCTGTACGTTCGCCCCCCCTCCCTCTCCTGTTGCGCTGAATATGTATTGCGCGTCTGTTTCTAGTCCCCGCTGTACATACATGTGTGTCGTCTGTGTGCTGTCCTCTGCACTCCTCAGACCCCAAAGCGTCTCTTATTTATATCATCCCGCTTTTTTCTCCGCTGTTCCTTCTCGTGTCATCGTTCTATGTCACACATTTTTTTTCTTTTTCATACCACCCCATGCCTTTTCTCCTCTCTTTTTCTCTTCTCTCCCTTTCTCTCCCCCTCCCCTGTGCTGTGCTTCTGTCCTCTACCTGTTCTGTCTCCTTTCTGTATTCTTTCCGCTGTGACTGTCCCCTCCCCCTTTCTCTCAACTCTCGCCTACTTTCTTCTTCCCCGTTTAACTTCTCTCTCTATTTTCTCTACTTTCCCTCGCCAGACGCTTCATTGAGTCACCTTCATTCTTTGTTACGTCTTTTCGGACTCTCTTTCTGTCTTACACCTTCTCCTTCTTAGCTTCCCTTCTCTCTTGACCTATCACCTTACCGCGCGTCCTCCTTTCTTAGTTGCACCTGCTTCTCCAGGTCGTTGGCGCCCATAATTTCCAACTCCTCTATTCTACGCGCCCCCATTAGCTCTTGTCCTCTCACCTGTCTCGTCTTCTCTACGCTCCCTTTTCATAGCGCATCGTTTTACTCTACAGTCACCATTTGCTGGCATGCTCAACCCAGTCACTCTCCCCTCTGGTTTTGCTCTTGTCCATTTTCTCCTCTTTCCTCCCTCTCCCCAGCCCCTTCCACTACCTCACATTACTCTTGCTATAAATTACGCTCGTGCCCTATCCCTTAAACTGCATTCTGCTCCTGAAGCTCTGTTTTCAGTACTATTAATTGTATAATTGTAACACCCATTGTTGTATTCCGCTTTGGGGGTCCGTATATAGGTTTTCCTGAATCATGTCCTTATATAGGCACAATTCGCCTTGCCCTTATATAGGCATAGAATCCCTGTCCTTATTTAGGCATTAACCGTGCACTCCAAATACAGGCATGGTCACCGACATCCGTCCACCCTAACGTCACAACGAGTTCTTAGAAACCAGACCCTTAAGCTTCGGTAGTTCCCCTAGCACAGGACTATTGATTTCTCCAAGAACTCATCTATTATGTATGAACTGTTATACCTTAAGGGTTCATTCCTGACGTCTTCCTCTGTCCGACTTCACGTCAATGCTAACATTCCACGACACCTACCAGGTATAAATATACCTTCCCTTGCCCAAGCAAGTTAGAGGAAACATCGACTTCAGAGGAGCCCGTATCCCGGCCTGACGCACTGAGAAGACGCTGTCATTCCTGCACGCAGACGAATCCAGCTTCCAGTGTTCTGACTCCCTTCGCGGGGTGTTAGAGGTGGGAATCTGCTGCCGGGTCTGGAACTCTCTCATTCTCAAGGTATGGAGCTGACTAGATCCTAGAGGGACTCTTGGCATACTAGACTTAACATACTCTTAGTCTACCATACTAGAGAATACTCCACCTACTTCTACTCTTCCCTACACCTAGACTAGGTTAGGTACTCTGGGGTAGCACTAGCTTAGAGACGCATCGAATGAGTACCCGCATTCTTAGCTCATGTTATTTATGTACGTGAATATATGCTAAAAGATGAAGCTAGCGCAGTATTATTTATTTCTACTGCTCACGCTGTACATTATTTATCTTGCATACTGTCTTGTGATCATAACAGCACATATCTCTTACACGAGAAACAAGACTGTTCAATAAAACCCTTTTTATTGAAACGCCCGTCTTTCCTTTCTGTGTAACTCTGCAGAGACTAAGCATGCACGATTGAATTAGTGAAACTGTTATATATTGTTGCCACGATTCTGAGACATGTTCCGCTTCTAAAGGGAAACAAAGTTGTCATGTTTTTCGGTTTCCAGAAACTACTCCCTTCTTGTTCTCAAGGAGTTTCTAGTGGCCTCTGAGCTAGCTGGCACAGGTAATTAAGTTTAATATAATCGATAGGGACATACCGACCTTAGTCCTATGTCAGACCTATAGGTTATATTATTCCAATGCGCAGAGCCTATTAGGGAAATAGGAACTACACTATACCATTATTTACAGCGCTTAGAAACAACTGCAGTATATTCCGAGACACTATATAAAATCAAGTTCTTTCTGCCTGTCCTTCCCTCAATCCACCTCTTTCCTCACCCCATCTCCTGCTTTTCAGTACGTCTCTCTGCCCCGCCCTCCCTCTTCTTCTCTTCATCTCTTGCCCTCTCTTCTCTCTCCTCCCTTCCTCTCCCCTTCTTTCCGTACTATCATCTGGCGAAACCCAGTCTGACTCATTACAAATGGTTTACAAACGGTGAACAACATTCTGCTGTGAATGTGAATATGTTCAACTACATGAAACCAAAACGTGCATCCTTTTGGATGTACTTCTTGAAAATGTGTTGCCAGCAGATAGCTCAAAGTTACCATTTTTAATCACTCTGTCATGTTACTGGATGTATTGTTTGAGTGGTCTCACACTATTTCCAAAGTATACCAATTAATGCAGCTTCACCCCGGTGCACAATAAGGTTTCACCAGCATATAATACAAGCATTGGCATAGCCAATAGGTCTCGCCTTTGGGACCTTATAAGTATTTAATTCTGAAGCACAATATCCTTGGTGCAACATCAACTGTTGCATGGCTAAACACTTATAATGTCCCAAAATCGAGACCTATTGGCTATGCCAATGCTTGTTAAATTTGCTGCAATCGTAAATGTACAAAGGCAAGCATTAAGTTTGAGACCATGCTCACCTCATCAATTATCAGAAGTTTCATTTTCTTTAGTACTCTTGAAACTTCATAACAAGCTTCTCCGGAAAGCTTGTGATATTCCAACTTGTTTTCATGTTCAACAGGTAGCATTAGTAAACGATGTAATGTAATCCCTTTAATGTTGTGTGCTGCTAACCCAGTTGGAGCGGTTACAACACAAGATAAATGTGATTCAGTGGTTTTCTGTAGATAACTGGTCAAAACTTTAATTAAGAAACTTTTTCCTGTACCAGCTTGACCACTGATATACATTTGAATAGGTTTAAATAATGTGCAGTTGCATTCTTTTTTTTCATGAAGTAAACCATGGTCTATCTGTTGTGTAACTTGCTGATATATTTCTTTCTGTTCAATATTTAGTTGTTCTTCCAAGTTTCCTAACACCATAATATCCTGTTGAGCTTGATGCATTGCTGTTTCTACTTCAGTCATGGCTATTGCTGCTTCGTTTTCAAGAATTGGTTGTCCTAGTGGATCTTGACTCAGTGGAGCAGAACTTTGACTATCTTGAGAACTGTCTCTAGCAATCTCAGCTGCAATAGTAGCTTCTTGTTCAATTTCTTCATTCAACATTTGGAGATAATTTGGAAAAACTGTGCATTGAATGCTACCTTTACATGCATTAAAAGAATCTTCATAGCACTGAAAATCTCCAAGTAATTCTATTTCAGTATGCCAAGGCTTGAAGAGTTGCAGAAGTGCTAAATAGAAAAATTCCCTTTTATCTGGAGTATCGCAACTCAGTTTCCTGTGATTAATGAGATTTCCTTTACTATGTTTCACCAAACATCCATCAGAACCAATCACTGCATATTTCTCTTTATTTACATTTTCTGTCATATTTCTCTTAAAGGTGTAATATTGCAGTACTTCATAGAGACATATGTTTTCAAGATAGGGACTTCTTTTAGGATAGTACGTATCCAACATGTTTGATTTAACAATATCTGTGCTTTCCGGTTCATTTAATGCTTAATATTCCATTTCTTGTACAGATTTCAATACTCGATTTCGTGTTGCAGCAAGACCTAGACTAACCCAAATGATTCCTCTTGACTTTGAATATAAACTTGCAGACGTCGACCGATCCGAACATTCGTAGGATCCAATCTCTCGATGGGACAGCATCTTCAAACTAAAGCTGTACAATTTCTTACTAAGACTCTTCTCTTGTGAAATTTCTTCCCACATTTCTTTCAACTCCGTCTTTTCAGATTTTGTTATGTATGACGTAACATAGCGAGCAACAGCAATGGAATTATCTGCAACTTACTGGATATCCATATTTGCATTCCACATTGCCAAAATTACTGGATTGTAATCATTAATATACTTTGATTGTTCACTTCTTTTTAAATTGTAAATATTTTTGGGTCATTTTTGAGTCATAGTATGCCTCACTGCTGACATGAAACTGTTGACTCTTCCTTTGGAAATTACTGGACGTGGAAATCCAAAACGACATTTTGTATAAAACCTTTCCTTTGACTTGTATTTCTGTCGACAGTATTTGCCACATCGATGATTTTGAAACCGTAAAACTTGTTGTCTTAAGGTATTTTCTTCTCCTGTTTTTGGAATAGCACATGTAACATAGTCTTCAATAAAAGATAAAACAGTCTCATCAGAATCAGTTCCAAATTTAGGTGCATCCTTGATCCATTAAAGCATATGTATATGAGGAGCACCTCTAGCTTGGTACTCCTTTCTCCAAAAGTAATCAATAACTTCTCCAAGAGGTGGGTTATTTTTATTGCAGATAAAAGACATCATAGCTTGAAACCTATGATTAAAATATCTGCACACATTTACAGGATCCAAGGAACACAGTTCTCCAGCTATCTTGAATTCAGTGTTTTTAATATTTGAATTTGCTTCTCGAAGAAATTCAAGAAAATCGTCCCATGCGTATTCAGCACAGCTTAGCGTAACAAACCATGTAGGGGTTCCTAAGTTCCTTAACATACATTTAAGTTCTCCATGACGACAATACCAATACTCATTAGTACCACTTTGACACGCCATCAAATTAATCAATTGAGATTCTAAATGATCGTCTCTCTGTTGTACTTTGTCCATGAATTCCTTTGCAGAAACATGTTGAAGATGAACTCCTGTTTTTAATATGTGTTTCACTGCATATGAAAGTCCAGACAAGTCACTTTCAAACAAAAGATGAAATATATATGGAATACATTGTCGAAATCTTGGATCTTCTGAGTACAATCTTGTTGTAAGATATTCTGATGCTGGAATCTGTACCTGGTCGTTCGTCATATCGTCCACCTTTTCCAGTGGTGAAGAGCTGTGGAAAACAACGAGCTTCCAAACTTTTTTCCCAAACACTCATGGGAGTTTCTTTCGCTTTCTTCATTTGGAATAATTCAATAGTATTTCCAATCACTTCCTTTGAATGTAAAGGATGTACACTATAATGTTCATAAATTTCTTCACTTTTGGAGATGTCCACTTTTTCAATTTGGCCACTTGAAATTTCGCTATCATCTCCTAAAACTATTTCTTCTTCTTCCACATACACATTTTTGTAGTAAACATTGTTCTTTGTGAGATATAACGTAGCCTTTTGCACTTTGCTGACATCTACTAATTCTTGCCATATTTTTCGACTCTTCTTAGGAACATCATTAACTAGAATAACTACAGGTTCAGTTTCCTCTCTGTCTACACCAATAGTTTCAATATTTTTCTTTAAATCTAAAGGTAAATACACAACTCTTCCTTTTAATCCTCTTTGTAAATCTGTGGGAGGCAACTTACCTGTTTTAGGCTCCATACGAACAATAGCCTGAAACGGGTGCACAGATTGAATCAGAATGGACTCATACGTGTTTAAATCTACCAGTTCTGGAGGAATAGCTATCAACTCTAGGTTATTATGTACAGCTCTAGCTGGCATTTTTTTCTCCTCTAATTTGGTATGACAATATTTACAAATACGTTGATCACTACCCAACTCAAAGCAATCTTCTACCAACAAATAAGCTCCAAATTCCTTCCTTATCATTGTTTTCTTTTTCACTTTTTAAATACAGATCAACATTTCTAGACTGATTTCTATAGTGAGTACGTCGACAACAAATACACACATAGTTTGGTCTTTCACAACAAATTACCTTAAACTTCATAATTTCTTCTTCAAACTTCTCAGTACTACTATCTTCCACCTCTTCTTCAACACCTACACTTATCAAACTCTCACTTTCTGTACACTCCTGTTCAGGACCAAAGAAGCGAAACTCTATATCATCACAAACCTTTTTTTACATCTGATACTGTCCCATGCAAAAGAGCAGTGTTTAAGTCACTTAAAATTATTGCAGGACTTTTTACATAGTACAATCTTCTTACTAATTCCGCATTTGAGAGTGATGTACTGCTAACATTCTCAAATGGTGAAAAACACTTTTACATACTTTTCTAGAAAGACAAGCCAGAGAATGACCTTGCGAACCAGTATTTTTTCTCACTGTGCAAGGATCTAGTCCTTGCAGCATCTTAATCTTTTGTTTAACACTTTGTTTACTATACTGTCGTAAGAAATTTCGTAAAATATCAATAGCTCCTGTCGTATACTACAAATACTACTACAATACCAAGTAAACACTGGGGCTTTAGTACATCTCCCTAGAACTTCATCAGCTATCACTTCTTCTACATTTTTAGGAAATATCTTTTCTTTTTCAATTGCGCAACCGTTCTTCACTTCTTAAGCACGACCATTGGTATCAACTGCGTGAACTAATGTATTGCTTTGAAAATAGCTCTCTTCATTAAAAAAAGGCTCTGAACTTGAAGTGTGCTTCCATTCACCCAATTTTTTTTTACAAAAGTTAGTTCTGTTAATTAGTCTCTTCTTTTTACTTTTGTCCTTCATAGAATGCATTGGTTTATCTAATGTTCGCATTCTGTTTAAAACTAAAATGAACAATTTTCTTTTTATTTCAAAAGCCTTTTCAACTATAGTTTCAATCTGTTTTTTCTTTTTATAAAAAGCAGATCTTCTTTTATTTCTTGCCATCTTTCAATACATTTTGTAGTACTCTACTTTTAAACATATGTTTACTTATTTCATAAAATTGATTCATCCTTCTATTAGCATAGATTGTTTTATCAGAACGTGATTTGCCATTAATTTGTCCTTTTTTCATTTCATTCTTCTTTGTTCTAGAGGTATTCTTTCTATTTTGTATATTGTCAAAACCCTTTCGAGTCCTTGAAAGTCTTTTAATAAATTCTTTTGTTCTCTTACCGCAAGACTTTTTCTTTTTTCCCACATGTTGTAGTTCATCTAATTCCTGCTGTTGTCTTTTCTTTAAATAGTATTGTTTCTTTTCTTTTTTTCTTTTCCGTTTTTTTTGTCATGGTAAGTCTTTCTTAATAATAATGAATATCTAAAAAAGAGAATATGAAAAATAAATTTAATATTATTTAACTATACACTATATACTATAGGACTACGTAGGTGCTTGTATGAGTGCATGGGTAATGCCTGCATGATTGGAGGAGTGCATGGGGAGTGACAGGGTGATTACTGGACTGCATGGGTACTACCTGGGTAATTGAAGGTGTGAATGAGCAGTGTCTAGGCGGTTAGAGGATTGTATCAGGTAGTTGTAGCAGTGCATGTTTACTGCCTGGGTCATTGCATGAGTACATGGGTACTGACTGGATGATTAGAGCACGGCAAGGAGACTGCATGGTGAATTTGTAAGTGCTTGGGTATTGGCGGAGTGATTGGATAAGTACATGGTACTGGCTGGGTGATTGGAGGACTGCATGGGGAGTGACAGGGTGATTGCTGGACTGCATGGGTACTACCTGGGTAATTGAAGGTGTGATTGAGTAGTGTCTTGGCGATTAGAGGATTGTATGGGTACTGCATGTGTGATTGCATAAGTGCATGGGTAATGCTTGGGTTATTGCATGAGTACATGGGTAGTGCTTGGGTGATTGGGAGAGTGCATGGGGAGTGCCTGGGTGAATTCATAAGTGCTTGGGTAGTGGAGGAGTGGTTTCATGAGTGCTTGGATACTGACTGGGTGATTGGAGAATTGGATGGGTACTGCATGTGTGATTGCATAAGTACATGGGTAATGCTTGGGTTATTGCATGAGTACATAGGTCGTGCTTGGGTGATTGGGAAAGTGCATGGGTAGGGCCTGGGTGATTTCATAAGTGCTTGGGTAGTGGCGGAGTGATTTCATGAGTGCTTGGATACTAACTGGGTGATTGCAGAATATGAAATCAGTCAATCATTACTCATGTAGTTTTCAAATCACCCAGTCACTACCTTTGCACTCCTCTAATCGGTCAGACAGCCTCTCAATAGTTCACTAAGCATACATATAACTGTATAAATACAATCTGAACACATAGATGAGTCATTACATATTTTCTAGTTAAGTAGATGAGTACAACATGCCTGAAAGGGTAATATGTGGTGGTTTATTTTTGAGCTACATCTTCACCATTCTATCTACAAATATGCAACATCATTAAACTATACCTCTCAACAGACTTAAAAAAAAATGCTAATTAACAACACCTTTTATGTACATTTTTAAAACCACACTTTTATTCTACATCTTCACCTTTGTATCTAAAATTATGTGGCATCATTCAACTATACCTTTGTTTAGACTAGAAAAAAGAAGCCTAATTAACAACACCTTATGTCTCCAATGTTTATACCACTATTTTATGCTCCATCTTCATCTTTTTCTGTAAAATTACGTGGCATCATTTAAGTACACCTTATTCCTGACTAGAAAAAAGAAACTTAAGTAATAACACCTTATATGAACATCTTTCAAACTACACGTGTGCTGCATGTTCAACCAACTATCTAAAATTATGCGGCATCATTCAACTATACCTTTGTACAGACTTAAAAAACAAACCTAATTAATAACATCTTATATGAACATCAGTAGTCATCTTAAAAAAATACACATTACTGTACACTCTTTTTTAAACAACATTTAAGTACAATCAAACAAACTACAATATACATCTCTACATTTAATAATATATTTCAAACAACACAGTTTTTGAATAATGTTAAAATTTTAAAAATAATCCTCACAAATTTATAACTCACCTTGCATATAAATGTGTTGAATTTAAAATCTCACAAACTCTGACAGGATTTTCTTTTACACACAATCAATATAATGCACCAGACTCAGCAAGGTAAAACCAGTAATGGCAAGGATTCCCTCTCTTTCTCCACACAAATACACATACGTAACAAATCCCATTGCTTCCCAGATTTTTTCAAATTGTAAAACACATTTCTATTGGTTACACATAATAACCCTTAGCAACTGACTTCTGAAGGTGCCAAAACTGTTTCTACATTGTTTTAGAAGACGCGACCCCGTCGTGCACCACCGCGATGGATTCGCGAATTCGGACGGGAGTTCAAAAAGATATAGGAAATAAATGCAACACTATTTTTTAATTAAACACCACTTCTAAAGATAGTACTGACTTAGGAAAAATCATTGAAAAAAATATTACTTATATATAAATCACAATTTCACATTTTAAAAGCACAGTTAAGTTTTAACCTACCCCCATTCTGCTTAATGCCAGTTTCCATAGCAACAGTTCATGGAACATTCAACTGAACTCACAGGTCACAAGTTCACCATATTTTCAAGTTCACCACACAATGTTGCAAATACAAACAGCAGGTGTGGTTGACTTTGCAAAATATGATCTAATCCTTTCTGTTGTACTTTTCAAACATTTTTTACTAACCAATAACAAAAATGCTTTTTAAAAAAGAAAAATGCACCCTATTTTTAAATATAGAATGTTCTTAAACAGCCAATTAATTCTCTTCTTTTTTAAAAACATCTTGTCCACCATTTTAGATAACTCTCATTCAACCAACTGACAACCTCAGCTACAGATATCTCTTCATTACTTCCAGACATCACTTCAAGATGCTTACAGTGTAGATTGTTGGGCACAGCTATGTTTTCTGGTGCAAAAGGTATGCTGAACGCAGAGGTATTGACAAAGACCTAGCTTTGCAAAATGTGGACATTAAATGGATTGCACAGAGAGGATTAAACTGGCACCAATTGATGCCTTTGGTTAAAACCTTTTTGCATCTCCAACCCCCTGACCTCATGATTGTGCACTGTGGTGGCAATGACCTAGGCACATTGACTGGGGTAGGTCTGGAAATGCTAATGGAGGACACCTTTGCAGAATTGATGTTGCTTTTCCCCCAAACTGTCTTTGTATACACTAACATATGCCAAAGACAGAAATGGAAATGGTCCACTCAATTCTGTCCACAGATGGAGAAAGCTAGAAAAAATGTCAATAAAGCTGTTTCCGCTTACCTCAGAGACCATAGGATGGGCTCCGTCTATAACAACAATCTACGTTTCCATATGGATGGCATCTACAGAAGTGATGGAGTACACTTCACTGATCAAGGCAACAGAGTGTTTCTCATCAACCTGAAGCTCTGCATCCGCACTTACATGTAGCTACATCAATCTCCCAATCAAAACAAGGGCTCTTTTTAGAGCCACCCAATAACCCAACATATAACTAAGCTTTAGAAAAAAAGAAATCTTAATTATTTTTGCTTGGAGTCGCGCAGTCATCGCGACTTTAGAAACCGCGCACCCATCGCGTTCACACTAGGGGGCCGTGCTGAGAGCCGCGCACCCATCGCGTTCACACTCGGGGGCCGCGCTGAGAGCCACGTACCCATCGCGTTCACACTAGGGGCCCCCAGTGAGCGACGCAATCGGGTCGCAACTCCAAACTTTGGCCCCAAAAAAAAAGTCCACTTCCATGAATGTATATATCCCCCGGGGACCCCATCCCCAGGGGCATGCCCAAATCAATTATTATTATTTTTTTTTTAAAGGGAGAAGGCCCCGGGGCCATTTTTGGCCCCAGGGACCCCATCCCCCGGGGCATGGCCTCATGTTGGGGATCGTGGGGGGAGCCCCAATGCCCCCACGGTCCCGCCAGCTCCCCGCCTCCTGCGGGAGCTGGCATTGCTTTTGAGCAAAGGGAACTCCTAACATGCAGCTCCCCTTGCCCAAAAGCAATCCTGCTTTGCTTCATTGAAGCGAGAGCAGGTTTTCCTGCTCTCGCTTCAATTAAGCAAAGCAGCGTTTGCAATGACCGGGCGGGAGCCGCACGGCTCCCGCCCTGTCATTGCAAACAGCAATGTCCCGGGGGTGGGCACCCCAGGACATTGCAGGAGCCGGCCCTGGGGGGTGGCAGTCCCCAGGGCCACCAAGGGCTCCTGGAGGGGGGCTGGGCGACCCCCTCCCAAAATTTCTAAAGCCCCAGGGAGGTGGTGGTCCCCGGGGCTTGGTAGTCTGTAACGGACCCCCGAATTCCAATTTTTAGTGCCCCGGGGAGGTGGTAGTCCCTGGGGCAGTGTGGGGGGGCTTGAGCCCCCCACCCACTATTTATTATTTAAAGCCCTGGGGAGGTGGCGGTCCCCGGGGCTTGGGGGGTGCCCCCAAGGCCCCCCCCCTTATGTAATAACCCTGCGCTCTGTTTTTTATTTTTTTATTTTCTCGCCCGGAGTCGCGCACCTAGCGTGACTTCAAGCAGGCCTAGGGGGTCAGGGTGTTCCTACCCTGCCCCCTTTTCTTCTTTTTCATCCTGTTTTGCACAGTCTTCTTCGGACTCGGTAACCGAGTCACAAAATGGCTGCCAACAGTTCCTGGTTTGGAGTGTTGGCAGCCAATTAGAACGAACCCTCCTCGGTGCTCAGATATATACATTTTTTCTTTCTTTAATTTCTCAGCAACTACTGAACGGATTTACACCATTTAACAAAAAGGGCTCTTTCTGAACCAAGGACTACCTTTGTGCCTAATTTGGTGTAATTCCGTTCAGCAGTTCGGGCTGTAGCTTTGTCTAAAGTTTCCTATGGAAATTAACATGGGGAAAACGCGTTTTGGGACACTCCTTTTTTCTCGGCCCTCGCTTCACGAATCATCCCGAAACTATCAAGACAGAAGCTGACCGGAGCGGGCCACTAGTTTTGAAAATTTCGCGAAGGTTCGTCAAACGACGCCAAAGTTATTGGGAAAACAAACTCTTTTTGAATAGAAACGAGGTCCTAACTATAACTACCTACTGGCGACCCCCAGTAGGTAAAATATATATATATATATATATATATATATATATATTTATTTATATAAAATCCATAATCATCCTCCATCAGGAGAATTTTACATTTGGTCCTAATAAGTAAAGGTGGAAATAAAGGCAATGAGGATTAAGTTAATCATTTTGGCCATTTCATCAAGATAAGTTCAACCCCTTAAAAGCAGATTTCATTGGGCACACCTCTGCAGTTAACTTGAAATGCAGCTTTCCTACTGCCACCATTTTCAGTACAAAATAGTTGCTGATAGGAACGCTTCTTTTCCGGTATGTGAGACTTGCGTGATGTAACAGTTTTTATATTTTCATGGATCGGCGTGTGTTGTATCGTGTTGTCGTTTCGTCTCCATCCTGGCTATTCAAGGATGCCAATCATGTGTGATGTCAGTGTTCTTTTATGGTCAAGATGGGATGGGAGCCAGGAGATCAGTTTGGCAGCACTGGAACTGTTGCCCCAATTTGATCAGGACACACAAATATATATTTCCCTGTTAACATAAGGCTGGATTGGTGCTATTTACATCGGCTATGACTTGCTGACCAAACCTATTGCATTACTGGCATTATGCTTCTGTCTGGCCGGGCCTGCTGCAACACGGTTTCACAGGTACCAGCAACTGTTTCAAGTACACTGAAACAGCAGTGCACTGCAAATGAGGTACTTTGTGCATTTAGAACAATTTTTGGTTAGTGACTGGGTCTTTCTATAGACTGTTTTGAATTCCACAATAGGTTTAAATGTTTCTGGAAGACAACTCAATAACATGAAGCATGTGTTAGCATCATCATGTGTGTGTAACTAACATGGCAGAAACTTACTTGTGGCAGTGTGCATTTCTAGCATACAATTGCTCACAGTTCCTGTGGATTACGGCAGCCATATTTAAATGTATCAAGATTTCTATACATCAATGGTATTTTAGCAAAATGTCAACTATATAAATTTTTTCAATTAGATCACCAACCTGAAACTCTACAGTCATAGGATAACTTATCAGCACTTCTGAAGTATCAGCTCATTTTTTATGTCAAATACTGTGCCCTATTATGCAATCTATTAATACTACACCACCAATCCTACAGTTACCCGGTGAACCTGCCATTTAGTGCAGAGAATGGTTTATCTCTGAGCAATTCTTGCCATTAAATTTAAACCTGACAATAAACATTGGCTTTTACAGCATTCTCTTGGTTTGGAGGGCAAGGAAAGTTTTGAACATTTGGCCTTTGCTCCAGAAGATGATGATTGTGAGAATTTGAGTTGTTGATTGACTGGGGTGTTAGCCCTGGCCAAGCAACAGCCACAATCCCTGGAAGGATGAACCACAAAAAGTCACTAAATTAACCTGTGCTTAACCCTGGATAGCTTGGCACAAAAAGCAGTAAGACTTAACGTAGATGCAATGTGTAAAGTATTTATACTGTACACAAACAGTAATAAAGTGAAAGCACAACACAAGAAAAATCCCACACCAATTAAAAAATAGAGTGCATTTTAATAAATATTTTGACTCCAAAATGACAAAAATCCAATGAGTAGAACCAGAGATATTCGATTTCTTTTTTTTTTTTTTAACTAAAAACTAGTGTCTAAAAGATCAACGCACTGACTGGGGACATCCAGTCACGCGAGACTGGGTCAAGGTTGAAAAATATGGTCGACCTTGATGGAGCGTGGGTCAGATACAAGAAGTGAATTGGACCCGGTCAGCGCTTACCTTTCGAATAAAAGAATTTTCAGGAAAAATGTTCTGAGAAGGTAAAGTTCAGCGGGGCAAGGCAGCATGCGTTGTACGAGGAAGGGGCGTCATTGTCCAGGAGCTGCTGGGGAAAGTTGCGGTGAAGATTTATGCGTTCGGACATAGTCACTATTACGGAAGTTGAAAATCTCCAGGGGAACGAGGCAGGAGACTGTAGCCAAAGACAGTTACAGTAGCCTGGATACCCCTTTGGCGAAGGACCGCTGAAAAGGATTTGCTGCTGCGGAGAAGACTGCAGCTGGAGTTACTGCGAAGTCATGGCTACTGGCAATGCACCTTTAGCAGATCAACAAGCAAATTGTTCCTAGTTTTCCTTTGGTTCTCTAAATGCTTTTGGGTAAAAATTGCTCTAAGTCCTAAGTTTTGGAGTTTGGCACCTTTAGCACCACCATCAAGGTCTAGGACTGCAAGGGTATTACTTGGGTTGGATTCCGTCTCACACAGCTTGGGTCGAGGTGCAGGTTCAAGATGGTGGGAGCCTATTATGTCCCTGTGGCTCTAAACAGGAGGCCAGAAAACTAGCCTTTGGAGTCACTCTGGTAATCCTGGGTTCATGTGGAGAAGAAGGGCTCAAGTAGCAGGGCAGACCTCTGAGGGTTCAAGGCAGGCTCCAGGCAGCAAAGTAGTCCTTCCTGGTGCAACAGAGCAGCCTTGTGGCGTACACAGCAGGCCACAGCAGCAGGCAATCCTTTGGGAGTCTTTCCACAGGTCCAGCAAATGAACTCAGGAGTGGGTCTGAGGGTCCAATCTTTATACCTGGTGCCTTCTTTGAAGGTAGGAAATGTTTTTAGAGGTTTCTCTTTGAAGTGCATGGAATTTCCCGACTCCAATGCCCAGGCTGCAATTCGACTGCTGGAACAATGCAGTTTTGACAACTCCTTTGTGTGAAGTCAGAGCCCCTTCAGTTGCAAGTGGGGCGGTGCCCAGCTTCTTCCGCCCATCCTGCCAGCATATTGCCCATTCAGGCACACTTTATCCCTTTGGGGTGTGACTGTCTGGGAAGAATTCACTAAGTCTAACTACCAGTTACACCCAGTCATGTGACCAAAGACAGGATAAGGGCACCAAAACGCTATGGGCAGGAAAATGCCAACTTTCTAAATTCTTCAAGTCTAATACGATGATTTTTGTAATTTTCAGTTTTTATGCTTGTAGGAAACTAAAGGTCTTCCATGAAGGAATCAAGAGACAATACTACCATTTTCTATTCCAAGTGAACGCACGACTTAAGGTAATCCACTCCGTGCCTTTAATGTATTCAAGTCTACAATGGATAGGCACGCATGTGAGCGGGAATCATTCAATTTATTTTATAAATCATTCCTCCACAGAAAACATCCAGTCTACGTCCTGAAGAGAACCATGAAGATATAGGGGTACGAAATGCATCGATGATAAAGGCCAGGGCAACAGCAGAAGAGTTTACATGACGGCCAGTGGAATATACAATTTAAGTATCCACTCCATGCCCGACCACTATTGCATGAATCCCCAAGCCTGTACCAAGAGTGTCACATATATTCCAACTCATAGTGACATTTCACTCTGGTTGCTCTTATTAGTTAGACTAGCATTGACACAAGTTCTACCATTGAGATTGTCAAAACAAATTATTCAGGTTTTTTTGTGATATATTTGTGCAATACATTTTTTCACAATGTTTTGTATGTTTCAATGTTGAGTCATACATGTCTTGTGATGTTTTAATGGTTAGTCATACGTGTTTGATGAATTTGTTTTCCCATTTCTGTTAGATGTAAAGGTCTCTGTTGATATAGAGGATAATGTACCGTAAGACACACTCAATTGTAACAAAGGAATGTGTAAATAATTGCTCAATTTGATGTGAAATAAATACACAGACCAAGGTTATAAATTAATTTGACTTGGTCTATTTAAAATTAATCACTTTTAATTTTGCAGCCGGATCATATTGTTATTCAATTCATTTTCTAAAAGTGGCATTTTCAAAAATGGTAATCTTTAAAAATTAAATTCAGACTTTACCATTAGAGAGGATTTTTATTACAATTTCATATATACCAAAAATGAAATGCTTAAATGTCCCCAATCGAAAAGTAGGCTTCACAGTAGTGAGAAACGGATTTAGGAGTTTTTCACTACCAGGACATGTAAAACTTAAAAGTACATGCCCAGCCT
This sequence comes from Calotriton arnoldi, assembly GCA_963921515.1. NCBI lineage: Eukaryota > Metazoa > Chordata > Amphibia > Caudata > Salamandridae > Calotriton > Calotriton arnoldi. Next base: position 191,529 of record CAWUFW010016949.1, on the reverse strand, counting down.
TTTAAAAGCAATGCAGCCTACCCTATATGCTACCCAGGGCCTTTCTTAGGGTTGACATATATGTAATAAAAGGGATGTTTAAGGTTTAGCAAGGGGGTTATATTGGCAAGTCAAATTGGCAGTTTAAAACTGCATTCAGGCTTCAATAGCAGGACAGGACATGTTTTGAGGACCTGCTTTAAGTGGGTGCCACAATAAGTGCTGCAGTCCCACTTGTAGCATTCAATTTGCAGGCCCTGGGTATATGGTATAACAATCTACAAGAGACTTCTAAGTAAATTAAATATGCCAATCAGATGTAAACCAATTTTACCATGTATAGGGGAGTGAGCATGAGCATTTTACCACTTGTTAGCAGCGATAACGTACACAGAGTCCTAAGGTCAACACAAACTAATTTCAGCAAATAAAAAAGGAGGGAAGTGGGCAAAATGTTTGGGAAAAGACCACCCTAATGCTGACAGGTCTAACAATGATGATGAGTTGGATGAATACAAGGAAGCAGTCACAGGGCTGGGAAAGTATTTCTCTAAACTACTTAACCTAGTTGTTAGAAGGCACAATTTCTTTTCAAGGGAAAAGCAGGCAAACAAATCCATTGACGAATGTGGACTTGTCGTATTGGCAGCTAAATGTGAATTTATATTTCACGGAGCACATTATCAGGGACCAGCTGATTATAATATGTTTCAATGAAAGGATATTGGAAAAACTTTAAAAGTGCAAATACCATCTACTCCTGAAGGAAAATTCACCGGACTCCCTCCTGGCGGTACATCAGTATGATTTCCCAGCTGATAACTAGAGGGAGTGGGCCTACAATGGGAACAAATGGGCAGAAGTATTTGATAGTTCTCATGGATTGTGTCTGAATGGTAGGAAGTGAAATTTGTGAGACAGCCCAACACCAGAAGTGTAATGCATTTCCTCACTGATGTGTTTTCCAGAGAAGGGTTTACTCTTGAAATCCTCTTGGATAACATGGAAATGATTGTTTCTCAGAGCAATTTGGAATTTGTGGGTGAAGTAGGGATAAAGCATAAAAGATGTAACCCTTATGCTCTGGGAAATGGTCAGGCTGAGAGAATAAATAGATAGGTAAGTGGATGCATCAGGGAACAATTGGCTTTAGACATGATGTTAAAGAGTCCCTAAGGGTAATGTTGTGGGCATATCACAACACTTCCCACAATGTTACTGGCCTGAGACCATTTCTGGTGCTCTTGTGGAGCAAGGTTTGTGACATGTTGTTTCCCAAGTGACTGTTTAAATTCACAGAGAAGTTGAGTTCATTGTCAGAGGAAAAGCAACGATTATGGGTTGCCAGTGACAAGGACAGAATTGCAAAGAAGCAGAAAAAGAGTGGAGGGAGCTATGATGTGGTTAAAGGGGCAAAGAATAGAGTTTGGACACGAGAAGATATAGTGAGTGTCAAAATGTCTAAAACCATGATGAAGAAGCAGTGTTTGAGATATGGACCGGCTTATAAAGTGGAGGAAGTGAGCATGGATGGATGGTGCTGTGAAATTAGCGAATGGCCAATAGTGGAACTGTGAGAGTGTGATCAAGGTAGGATGTGTTGATGGTGAGGTCATCGGCGACAGAATCACCAGCATTGTTTGTCTGAGAGTGTGATGCAAACATTTGGCAGTCAAACTGGCTAAGTCTGTGGGGTTACCTCAAAGGGCAATACAACTCCTTGATAGGCATTGAAGCCTGCCCCATGAATTTAAAGAATTTGCTCTGTTCTGCCTTACACCTTTGTTATCAGGAGGTCTTGTTGTTATGTTTCTGAACTACGTTGTGTTAAGCACTTAAAAACAGGCTAATAATTCATTGAGATTTTATCGAAGAAGTGTTTGCCATGAGATATACTTTTTGTTGCTTATTAGATATTTTCAGTTGTGTTTGAGTTTGTTCAATAAGTTTATTGATGGACATGTTTAACTCTTTATTTTTCTTTATGTGTAAGGAAGGGAGATGTGTTGTGTCTTGAAGATGTAGTTTCAGGTTCCGTCTTGGCTATTCCAGGATGGCAGTCGTGTGTGATGTAGGAGGGTTCTGGGATGATCTAGATGAGATTGGAAAAGTTGGCTGCTTGATGTGGCAGTGCTTGGACAGTTGGTTATGACGTACAAATATACATTTCCCTATTGACCGACATCTGGATTGGCGCCATTTTCTTATTCCCTACAGAGAGCTTCCAGCTACCTTTCCAATAGTTTTTAGGAATAAAGTAAAGATAATATATGTAGGTTTATTGTTCTGTATGTGAGCATGATTTACTATTGCTTTTAGGTGAGTGTGATGGAAGGTGAAAGGCACCAACATGCATAGCATAACCATGATTTAAGAGTGTGCTTTGTTCTTAGTTGTGGCATTAGCTACGACATTTGATTTTACTAAAATGATATACAATATACTTACTGTAAGAAATTGAGTTATTGGTTGAGGGAAATGAAAGCCCCACTCGTACAACAAACACGCTACTTGTCATGGTGAACCACAAAAGACACTAAATTAACCTGTGCTAAACCCTATGGTAGGTTGGCACAAAGCAGTCAGGCTTAACTTGAAGGCAATGTGTAAGGTATTTCTGCAGCACACAAACAGTAATAAAGTAAAAACACAATACATAAACAAATCTCAATCAAATTTAGAAGGATAGAGAAACGTTGAAGGAATAAAATGACATCAAAATGAATTAAATCCAATCAGTATGAATTTTCAAAGTTTTGAGTGCATAACAGCGCCTAAAAGATCAAAATGCCAAGTGCTGCGTATCTGGCTGCACGAGACTGGGCAAAGTTAAGGCTGACTGTGATGGAGCGTGGGTCAGATACACAAGGTGGATTGGGACCAGTCTCTGATTTAGAAGAAATTTTGAATAAAAATCCAGGAGAAGGTGGAGTTTAGCGGGGCAAGGTCTGTGTCGGCCTGGGTCCGAGAAGCAGCTGTCATTGATAGGGAGTGCTGGATGAGGTCTTGGTGAAGTCGTTGACGACGGCAGGAAAAAGCTCAGAGTTGGAGAAGCCAGATTTCACGGCTGAGGAGGTTGACACCATTAATGGGGAACCTGTTGCCTTCGAGCAGGGTGAAAAGGTTTACCTTCAGACTTAGACAACTTTTGGAAAGTCGAAATCCTCCAGCTGGATGAAGCTGCAAGCTGAAGCCAAAGAGTACTCCACAAGGCCAGATACCATTGCTTGTTGGTGCCTCTGAGCAGGATTTGCTGCTGCAGAGAAGACTGTAGCGAAATCTACCAAGCAGTCCGCTGACCGGCGATGCACTTTCTGCATATCAGCTGGCAGGTAGGTCTTGGTCTTCTGTCAGTTCTTCTGGCTGTTTTTTGTGGAACTTTTCCTAAGTTCCCAACTTGCAGGTTTAGGCAGGAACAGCATCTCTATCACCACTTTCAAGAGTCCAGGACTTGTGGGATTAGGACCTGCTCCATCAGAGGTCAAGTACAGGGCGCAAGGTCTCTGGAGCTTATGTCCCTGTAACTCACATAGCAGTCCAGTCGACTCCCTTGGGGTCACTCTGGTAGTACTAGGTTCAAGCAGCAAGGCAGGCCTCTAGCAGCAGGGCAGTCCTCTGGGGAGCAAGGCAGGCCTCAAGCAGCAGAGCAGTCTTCTGGTGATCTAGGCAGTCCTTCTGAGGTTTTCCACAAGTACAGGATTGTACTGAAGAGTTGCTCTGAGGGTCCTATATTGGTACCTATTCCCAGCCTTTGAAGTGGGGAATCGTCTAGACTACCTCCACATTTGGTTCTGGAACATTCTTCCCTTCTCCTGTAAAGGCTTTAAAAAGTCTGGGGTGATAAGACTAGTGTCCTGTTCCTAAGTGTGTGTGCTGGAGGCGCCCCTTTAAAATTTAAGTAGGGAAGGAAACAGCTCTGCCCCCCGTAGTCCAGGCAGAGTAGCCCATCCTGCCTATGCAGTCCCCTTTGTCTCACTGTCTGGCAGGAATATACAGAGCTCAACAGCAGAGCCCTTCACAGTCATGTAACTCAGGACACGGGCAGAGGCGCAAAAATGTTCAGGGCACAAAATTGGCAACTATCTAAAATTAGTATTTTCAGAATTGTGGCTTAAAATCCAACTTAACTTTTAGAGGATTTTAAATTGCAATTCATTTAAGTGCACATATGACATTTTTACCTGTTACCAATCAAAAGTTAGCACTTATTAAATGTATTAAGGTAACCAAATGCTATCCTATGGGAGAGGTAGGCCTTACAGTAATGAAAAACAAATGTATTAGTTTTTCACTGCCAGGACATGTAAAACTGAAATACACTTCCTACTTTTCAAAAATAAAATTCAGTCTGCCCTAAAGGCTTTTTAGGGCTTATGTTAGAGTTGACTTATATTTGTTAAAAAGGAAGGCTTAGACCTGTGAAAGGTTAATTTTGCCTGATCGAATTGTCAATTTACTACTGCACTAAAGGCTGCATTGCCAGGTCTGAGACATGTTTTAAAGTGCTACCTTAGTAGGTGGCACAATGAGTGCTGCAGGCCCAATAGTAGCATTTGATTTACAGGCTCTGGGTACCATGTAGTACCATCTATTAAGGAATTATAAGTAAATTAAATGTGCCAATCGGGTGTAGACCAATTTTACCATGTTTTAGGGAGAGTGTGTAAGCACTCATCAGCACAGATTAGCAGTGATGAAGTGCAGAGTCCTAATGTCAACAAAAACGATTTTCTGAAAACTGGAGGGGTGAAAGCAAACTGTCTGTGGGAAGACCACACAAATAATGTCGGGTCTTACATTGACTTTTAGGGGCATTCAGCCAGCTTAGTAAATTTATTTTTCTGTTTTGTCATTCACATTTTTCTTTCGTCCACAACAGTGAACAGCTTGAGGCAGGCAGTGGGTCAGCCCCTGGCTTTTGGCTAACTTCACTCTGCGACTCTGTGTGACAGCATTGTACTCTTTCACAAGAGCACATCGGCACGCAAAGTAGTTACTTTCGGTGCCAGGGACTACTATCACAATGAGTGCTTTTTTAATCTTAATACAGATTTTTTTTTCTCCTTTTAGACATTTTTCTTTTATGTGTATTATCGAGGTCCCTTTTTGATATCGGCAAGGGCCTGGTTAAAATGACAAAACTGGGGTTATTGACAAAGCCAAATGGGTGGTAGCCAACCCTTTGTCTTTGCCAGTGCTTGTTTTCCTGATTGTGATACAACAGCTGTCTATTTGTTTCACTTCCTTGCAGATACCGTAATCAGTGTGTACACACAGTATTAAATCAAGCCAATTGATTCTGTCTCTCAATCCAATTAACTCATTTATCAAAGAATGTTTCAACCAATTTGTCAAAGGATAGTCATTTAATTAATGTGACTTTAAGTGCTTAATAGCACGACATGTCCATGTGTCACTTATCCCAGTAAAATCCTTTTAAGTTTCTATTACTCTGTCTACGCATATCGAGGGACTTGTTTTGCTCCAAGCCTTTCCTACTCGCGTGGTTAAGATTCACAGTTTTTCTCATCTCAAGCTGTTAAAGTGGATCCGGGCAATTTCTTTTTTCCAAGTACAGATGACAACCGAGCACAGCCCTGATGGATACGCAGGCAATCGATACAGCAGAGGGCACGTATAACCATAGTGCTGCAGAAGACAGACAAAATGTTATTTAAAAGGACCAATTGTTTTTTAACTACCCTCGTTGCCATGTGTCACAAAATTTACAGTAGATGTTTTTCAAATTACCTATCAAACGTGCTTTTTACTGTTCCTCAAGCTCAATAAAGAAGTTTTCTCTACAGCCATACCGTTACTTTCTGCACTTTGTTCTTGCCTGTCCTTACCTTCCTTTAGAGCATGATATGCTAAAACGCTCGCTACACCGATTTGAGAAGGTTCCCTGAACTACTTTGTAGCAAATAGAATGATTACCAACATCGAATATAGTGCTGCACAGCAGGGCACATCTTTCACCCAAACAAGGAGTTTGATACTGGTGTATGTTAACCTTTCACCGTGTGAATAGATTATGGGAAATAATTGTCATGAGCTGCATTGATTTAAAATCTTATGGAAATCCAGATTTAATTGGTTTGTATTGTTTGAACATTTCGGCATACACTTTCACCTACCCATTTATTGCACTTTGAAAATGCACATTATATATATAAATATCTATATATATATATATATATATTCACTGAAAAAACCATAGGTTTCAGACACGTTATAGTTAGAAATTAGCATTTAAAAACCTTTGAAATTCACTGAAAAAACCATAGGTTTTAGGGACAGTTATAGTTAGTTGGACATTTCACTCGTACAAAACCCGTGAAATTCCCCCGTTATAGTTAGTTCAGCTAACTATAACTCGCGCCCCGCAATGCACTGCTGATGACGTCACATATTACATCACTCATGACATGGTCAGTGACATCACTGATGACATCACTGATGACATCTCAAATGACATCACTGATGACATCACTGATGACATCATCCAGTGACTGTGTGTTTCTGTAAAGTTTAAATATTTTTAATATATATAGGAAAAGACGTATTGAAGAATGAGTGGGTGTATAAGTGTCTGTATGGATGATTTAGTAGGTGCGTGACTGACTCTATGTGAGTGATTTAACGTATCTTACTGAATGCATGGGTTAGTGACTAAACTGGGTGAATGTCTGTATCCGTTTGTCTGTTGCTGTGTAAGTGGCTGCATGTGTTTGTGAATAGCTACATGAGTGTCTATATGAGTTATTGAATGGTTGTCTGAGTATCTGTATGGGTGCCTGAGTGTTTGTGTGGGAGGGGTGTGTGCGACTCTGTGCATAGATGTGTGAGTGGGTGATTCACTGGGTGGATGGTTTCAAGAGTGCATCTGTGATAGACTGTATGGGTGGGTAAGTGTGTGTAAGAGTGTGTTAGTGAGTGAATGTATGTCCCAGTGGTACATGTGTGAGTAACTACATATGTGAAAGGCAGTATGAAAGGCAGTATGTATGTGTGTTGGAGTATATAAATAGCTATAAGCGAGAGTGAGTGATTGCGTTAGTGGCTGTATGGATGAGTGTGTGCTTGTATCAGTGATTGTATAAGAGCGTAACAATGTGCTAGTATTTGTATGATTAAGTGAGCTGGTGTGTGTATAACTGTATAGGTGAGTAAATGGCAGTGTGTTTAATTATTTGCATGACTGACTAGGTGTGTGAGTACCTCTATGGATGAGTGGCGGTGTTTGAGTGTCTATATAGGAGTAAGAGTGCATATGTTAGTCCTGTACTGAGTGACCATAAGTATGAGTGACTGTACGGGTGAGTGAGTGGATGTGTGTGTGTAGACCTAAGAATCAGTGAGTGGGTATGTAGTTATTGGTGTTGGAGTGTCTATGGTTTTGCGAATGGCAGTCTGTAATTTAGAGTGGGTGTATCAAAAGTTATATTAGGGTGTGAGGAGGTGCATCAGATTATCACGTGGATGATGTCATCAGTGATGTCATTTGAGATGTCATCAGTGATGTCATCCGTGATGTCACTGACCATGTCATGAGTGATGTAATATGTGACGTCATCAGCAGTGCATTGCGGGAGCGCGAGTTATAGTTAGCTGAACTAACTATAACGGGGAATTTCACGGGTTTTGTACGAGTGAAATGTCCAACTAACTATAACTGTCCCTAAAACCTATGGTTTTTTCAGTGAATTTCAAAGGTTTTTTAAATGCTAATTTCTAACTATAACGTGTCTGAAACCTATGGTTTTTTCAGTGAATTTCAAAGGTTTTTAAATGCTAATTTCTAACTATAACGTACCTGAAACCTGTGGTTTTTTCAGTGAATTTCAAAGGTTTTTTAAATGCTAATTTCTAACTATAACGCCCCTAAAACCTATGGTTTTTTCAGTGAATTTCAAAGGTTTTGTAAATGACAATTTTTAAATGTATTAATTGTTATATTTATTTTTTGACACCGATTTACTACATTTTTTAAAACTATTTATTTTTTGATATTTTATTTATTAAATTACATTGTAATTACATTATACATTACATTACAAAATATACTTTCTCAGAATGAATTACTTTAGTTTAAATAGTTTGCAATTAGGCAATAGAGTTTTAAGTACAGTAGTTACAGTTGTTGCAATGGGCAACACAATTTCAAACACAATGCAACATTGAGCTCAATGTGAATTTCTAGTTAAATGCAATGTTACTTTATGGATTACTTTTCTAACCACAGGACTGGATCCTAGATTCAGTCCTGGGACATCTCCTGTAAACAGTTGAGTAAAAGCGTTTTGGTTACAGTAGTGATTTTTAAGGAATATTATTGTATTTTAAAAGTTGACACTTAGGATAACATTGGTGATTCTATGTGAAAAAGTTTCTATGGGAGGAAATTCACTTAGCAGGTAAGTAGTGTTATCGTTACTTTTTCTTACTCAGTGTTGGATCCTGGATCCAGCACTGGTGCATCTCCTGTAAACAGTTGAAAGAATGCGTTTAAGTCATACAGGCGATTTTTAAGGAATATTTGTAGTTTGTGAAAATTGACACTTTGAAACTTTTCTGCTGAAAACCAGACAATGGATTCCTATGGAAGGAAATTCAAGTTGCTGGTAAGTACGGTTAAAATTACTTTTCAGGATCAGTACTGGGATGAAAGATGCAGCACTTGGTTCTCTCCTGATAACAGGTGAGTAAATCGGAATTCGTACTTCGGTTGATTTTAGAGGAATATTATAAAGTTCCAAAACTCCACACTTAGAAGAATTTCCAAGTGAAACCAGTCAATGTTAGCCTATGGAAGGAAATTCAAGTTGCTGGTAAGTACGGTTAAAATTACTTTTCAGGATCAGTACTGGGCTGAAAGATGCAGCACTGAGGTCTCTCCTGATAACAGGTGAGTAAATCGGAATTCGTATTTCGGCCGATTTTAGAGGAATATTTGTATGTTTCAAAATCGACACAGAAACTTTTTCAGCAAAAAGCAGGCAATAATATCCTATGGAAGGAAATTCAAGTTACTGGTAAGTACGGTTAAAATTACTTTTCAGGATCAGTACTGGGCTGAAAGATGCAGCACTGAGGTCTCTCCTGATAACAGGTGAGTAAATCGGAATTCGTATTTCGGCTGATTTTAGAGGAATATTTGCACAATGGTGAAGGGAGGGGCGGGGCCTGAGGTGACATCTGTGCAAACGCGCCCCGTAGCGCGTTTTAAGTTGGGGGATTAAGTTCCCTTGAATCTTGAGGGCCCCTGGGGGCCAACTAGCCCACCAGGAACCTCCAGTATGCGCCAGGGGGCTGCGTTGCAGATACGTGTACAGAGGCCACGCCCCTTTTTACACCTCTCTGCAACGCAGCTCTGTGGCGCTTTTTAGAAGTACATGGTGGGCTAGTTGGCCCCTAGGGACCCTCAGGATTGAAGGGGATTTAATTCCCCATCTTAAAACGTGCCACGGGGCCTGTTTGCACACATGTCACCTGAAGCCCCGCCCCCTCCCTTCACCACTGTGCAAACGCGCCCCGTGGCGCGTTTTAAGTTGGGGGATTACGTCCCCTTGAATCCTGAGGGTCCCTGGAGTCCAACTAGCCCACCATGTACTTCTAAAGCGTTGCAGAGAGGTGTAAAAGGGGCGTGGCCTCTGTACACCTCTCTGCAACGCAGCCCCTGGAGCATACTGGAGGTTCCTGGTGGGCTAGTTGGCCCCCAGGGACCCCAGTATTCAAGGGGAATTACTTCCCTTCTTAAAACGCGCCAGGGGGAGCGTTTGCAGAGTACTGCAGGGAGTGGGGGCGGGGCCTCCGGCACGATGCCGGTCTTTTTTTTTTTTTTTCTTTTTTTTTTTAATGGGAAGGGGGCTGCATGGCCCCCTTCCCTTGGCCACTTTGGCCCCGGGGACCCCATCCCCCGGGGCCTGAGCATTTCATTTTTTTTTTCAAATTAAAAAAAAAAAACGGGAAGGGGCCGCGCGGCCCCCTTCCCTGGGCCTGTATTGGCCCCGGGACCCCATCCCCGGGGCATGCCCTCAATTTTTTATTTTTTTATTTGGAAGGGGGCTGCGTGGCCCCCCTCCTCAGGCCATTTAAGGCCCCGGGGACCCCATCCCCCGGGGCCGGCCTTGCCCTTTTTTTTATTTTATTTTTTTCTAATTTGGGGAGGGGGGCTGCGTGGCCCCCCTCCCTGGCCACTTATGGCCCCGGGGACCCCATCCCCTGGGGCCTGGCCTCTGGTTGGGGACTGTGGGGAGTCCCCAATCCCCCCACAGTCCCAGCCGGCTCCCCACCTCCTGCGCGAGCCGGCATTGCTTTTCCACATGGGGAGCATCTAACATGCTGCTCCCCATGTGGAAAAGCAATTTGCTTTGGATATTGGAAGCGAGAGCAGGTTCCCTGCTCTCGCTTCCAATATCCAAAGCAAGTTTGCAATGACAGGACGGGAGCCGCGAGGCTCCCGTCCTGTCATTGCAAACAGCAGTGTCCCGGGGGTAGGCACCCCGGGACACTGCAGGAGCCGGCCCTGGGGTGTGGCGGTCCCCAGGGCCATCAAGGGCTCCAGGATCCGCGCTCCCGGAGCGCATCCTGCCGATTTAAAAAAAAAAAAAAAAAAAAAAAAAAGAAAAAGAAAAAGCTTTTTTCTACCCAGGGGGTCATTGTGGGACCCCCTGAGTAGACCTAGGGGGTCAGGGTGTTTCTACCCTGCCCCCTTTGTGCGTTTTGCGCACTTTTTTTACTGCTTTCTTGTTCCTCGGTTCTACCGAGGAACAAAATGGCTGCCAACACTTCCTGGTTTGGAGTGTTGACAGCCAATTAGCAGACAGCTCGTGATCGGGAGGGTGTGCGAATCCAACGCGGCCATAGATATATATGTGATTTTCCTTTTGATTTTCTCAGGAACTACTGAACGGATTTACACCATTTAACAAAAGGGTTCTTTCTGAACCAAGAACTACCTCTTTGCCAAATTTGGTGTAATTCCGTTCAGCAGTTCGGGCTGTAGCCGTGTCTAAAGTTTCCTATGGGAAAATAAATGGGGAAAACACGTTTTGGGACCCCCTTTTTTCTCGGCCCCCGCTTGACGAATCACCCCGAGACTTTCAGGGTAGGAGCGGACCGGAGTGGGCCATAAAGTTTCAAAATTTCGCGAAGATTCGTCAACCGACGCAAGAGTTATTTCAAATAGAATGTCGCGGATTTCCTATGGAAAATAGGTCCTAACTATAACTATCTACTGGCGACCGCCAGTAGATAATATATATATATATATCGGTCATTAATACATAAATCATTTTTTCATATCATGTTAATGTATTTGTAATTCTATGGCAGGACCGGAGGCGAGGATTATGCTCTACTTTCTTTAATTTCCATCACCAGCAGTATTCAACATTAACAGAAAAAAACTCTTTCCCATTAAACACTGGGAAAGGTCAGTCCCAGAGGTCAATCAATAGGCAGCTGTACACGTCCTGAAAGGTCCGGGGCTGCTGGGATACCGCCTCTTTCTTTTCCTGCTCCACCAGCAGTTAAGTCGCTTTTTCTTTATCCTGAATATTTTGGCTAATGTTGTTTCAGCTTGCTTGTGCACTGCCTGTTTTTCTTTTCCGCGCAAGCGCTCTCCTTGCTGGCGGCGATCTCGCCGCATGCTTGGCAGCCGCGGGAGCATTTTCTCATCGCTCCTTTCGCGGCAGTGTTCTGCGGGCTCTGTGGTGGCGCTGGCGGCCGCTAGAGGGCGCCCGTGTAGCGTGACTCACGTCTCGTTGCTCGGCAGGAACGCGTCTTCCTGTCAGGTTTTTCCTGTCGGTGCATTCCCCGCCGAGCTGAAGCCCGCGCCTGGAAGCCCTTACGCCCGTGGGTTCACGGGTCCGTAATTAAGCAGCCTGACGCCCGATCCCGGGTCCGTAGAGGTGATTAACCCACAAGTGCCTTTTTAGCAGGGAATTCTAGCAAGGCTGTCAGTTCAGCAGCCTGACGCCCGATTCCGGATCCGTAGCGCTAATTAACCCATAAGTGCCTGTTTGGCAGGGAATTCAAGTAAGGCTGTCAGTTCAGTGGGGGCTCGGCCCAGGCATACGGTTACCCCTTGATTAGTGGGTGAGGAGCCCCAGGGTACTTGTTACCCATATTCTTGCGCTTGCGCAGGCCAAATACAGGGTTTTTTCAGGCCCGCCAAAGCTTAGGACCATTGGTTCGCCTAATTTTCTGCACTGGATGTTCTGCCAGTGTTGGTACTTGGTTGCCATGGAAGGGGATTATGTTGAGGAGGAAACCTTACAGGTTCTGTCCCTAGATGATGACTTTTGCGTCCCGGTGGACGCCTCCATCCACCAGGCAGTCGCAGCGGCCATGGGGCCCTTTGAGAGGCGTATTATGCAAATCGCTTACTCCTATGCAGGAGGCCCTACCTCAGGGGAACGCTCCTCCGCCTCGCGCCCCCCTAAACAAAAGCAGGAGTCTGCAGTGGATCTGGGGGCATTTGAGCGCCTTAAAAAGGCCTTCTTGGCGCGCCCTTCGCTGAAGCCACTAGAGCCACTACACGAGGTGATCCCCTTGTCCCCGCAGGGGTGGATGACGAAGGTGATGACTCGCCCACCGAGTCTGTTGAAGAACCGGGCCCTTCTAGGCCGTGGCGTCCAACCACGAGTGGGGCGGAGCCTCCACCGGACATGCTAGTCCCGGAGGATCTCCTGCACCCTGGTTCCACAGAGTGGACTCCAGGTGACAAGGTGGCGCAGTTTGTAGCGAGCCGCATGAGGAAAGCCCTAAAAAAGGAGGTTAGGGCCTGTCTTAGGGCGGAATGCCCTCGTCCCGCCCTTGCGGGCAAAGTGGCGATCACACCTGAGATAGATGCCAGAATGGCCACGTTTCTTCAGAAGTATATTCGCGATCCCAAAAAAGGGATTGATGGGTCCTGAAAAGCTTGTCAGGACAAGCTTTTGGACGCTTGCGGCCCTCTCACAAAAATCTTGGATCTCGAAAGAGGAGGCCAAAGCTTCCGGTTCCGCGCTTTCTCCTGAGTCCGTGTAAGGCTGGGCCCAGCGTGCCATTGTGTTCCTGGGCAATGCTAATTGTGCCCTCTCAGCCGAGAGGAGACGTTCTTTGTTGTTGAAGGTGGACCCCAAGCTTGGGGACTTGGCTTCCTCGGAGGCGGGGGCCGTGGCTGACTGGGGACTCTTCGGAGAACCTTTTGTGAAAGAACTCACTAAGTTTGTCTCAACCTTCACCACTTTGGATAAGACGCAGGCTTCCATCAAGAGAGTGTTCCACCCTAAGGTTTTCATCGGGGCCGGTCGTGGCAGGGGGCGCTCGGCTGGCCGCTTCTACACCCAAACCCCTACCAGAGGCTTCAAGAAGACGCAAGATCAGCCCAGACAGTTCTTCCAGTCAAGGAGAAACAACAGGGGCAGAGGCGCAGGCAGAGGTCATTTCCAGACCCAAGCAGGTGAGGTTCTCCCTTTACCCCCATTTGCGGATGGGGGACAGGTTAGCACTGTTCGTTAACAATCACTTCTGACTCATGGGTTTTGCAGACCATCAGGGGTTTTCACATAGAGTTTTACGGGACCCCGGTACAAGAAACCCGTCCCCGTCCCTTGGTCTTTACGGCAGCCCAGAATGCCCTGGTAGACAGGGAGGTACAGGGTCTCTCACGCAAAGGGGCGATTGTTTACTCCTCCCTCCAACCAAGGGGTTTTCTGAGCAACATTTTCTTAGTGGACAAAACAGACGGGGGTCAACGCCCGGTAATGAACCTAAAGGAGTTCAACAGCTGGTTGGTGTACCGCCATTTCAAAATGGAAGGGATCCACCTGCTGCGCGACCTCCTGCGTCCGGACGACTGGATGGTGCGACTTGACTTAAAGGATGCATACTTGTCCGTCCCGATTTTTGCTCCCCACCGCAGGTTCCTTCAGTTTCAGTGGAGAGGGCAGGTTTACGAGTTCACAACTCTCCCCTTCGGTCTATCCTCCGCACCTTGGTGTTTCACCAAGGTGCTCAAGCCCGTGATAGAGTACCTCAGGGTTCGGGGCTTCCGCCTCATTATATACTTTTTTTTTTTTTAAGTTTTCAAAGACCTTTATTGAAAATCGTGCACATCAGGTTACAAGATAATCAAATAGCACTGCAGCACATGACCGAAGAAAATAGGAATATCGCATCAATCATAAACAGCATGAAGGCAATGATACAAAAGCGGCACATCGTGGAATGAAAGGCATAATAGCTGGATGCGGAGCATGAGAGGGCAGCAAGAGACGAACTGGGCGGAATAAGGGCGCGAGGAGCGCGGGAGGGCAGCAGTGAGCAAGGGAAGGTGGGGGATACCTATAGACCAGCACCGGCGGCCGCCGCGGGCGGGGTGCCGGTGGGGAGCGTGGGAGAGGTCGCAGAGGGGGAGGCATTCCGGGAGAGGAGGTACGCAACAAGAGGGCCCCAAATATCGCGCGGCCGACCAGTAACCGGCGTTAGTTCCCAAAATTCTGAAAGAAGCGTCTGCCACCATGCAGCATTTTTGAGCCAGGCACTTGCCTTGGGTGCAGGCCTCCGATCCCAATGTATAGCAACTCTACGACGCGCGAGAACAAGCAGCATAGCAGTGAGTCGGTGGGAGGCGTCAGGGCATTGCCTCACCAGGCCAAGTAGGCAGGTCAGGGGATCTGGCAAAACAGGCGAGGAGGTTATCTCTGTAATAATAGTGCACACTTCGCGCCAATATGTAGAGACCAAAGGACACAGCCAAGCAAGATGAGAGAAGTCCGCTGCGGGAGACGAGCACCGGAGACATCTATCACTAGGGACGAGCCCCATTCTGAATAACTGAGCGGGGGAGCGGTACAGCCGGTGTAAATATTTAAAATGGATGAGGCGCAGGCGGTAGTTAGGAGACAAGCGTTTAGTCTGCTTACAACAGTACAGCCAGTCCTCCTGAGAGAGATCGATGCCTAAGTCCTCGCTCCAGGCCATGCTGGCGCGATCAGCAGATATTGAGGAGGCCGCCAACGTGGTGGCATAGAGCCTAGAGACCAGTCGACGAGGAGAGGAAGAAGTGTATGTCAGGTCAAGGGCAGCCATCGAAGGAGGGGGCTGCGGGAACATGGAATGCAAATCCCGACAAGTCGCTCTAAGTTGATAATATAGCAATGTGTCCATTGGGCCAGACTCAGCCGGTAGCGAAAGGAAATTGCCGTTGGGGTAAAGGTCAGAGTGGTCAGACCTATGCCAGCCGCCTGTTTCGCCATTCCTGCCGTTTGCAGTGAGGGGAAGGCCGGGTGGTGTGCGACAGACATGGCACCGGCGGAGAGCATGCCCAAGCCTGAATATTTGCGAAGACTGTCCCAAGCCCAACGCAGGGTCTCCACCGTGTCGATTTCTCCATGCGGGGGCTTGGCAGGGGCAAAGATCGCAGTCTGTAGGGGCAAGGGGGCCGCCAGGTCGGCTTTGACCGCCACGTGAGGCTGGAACGGCGTCGGGTGAAGCCAGAAATGAAGGAAGCTGGCCTGGGCACTGAGAGCGTATAATTTAAAATCCGGGGCACCCATCCCGCCGCACGCAAGGGGAAGCGTGAGGATGTCATACGCGATTCTGGGCTGTCGCCCGGCCCAAACAAGGGAGATGATGAGAGAACGGAGAGTGCGGAAAAAATTAGCTGTGAGAGGAACGGGCACATTTAAAAACAAATATAAAAATTTTGGGAGCACTATCATCTTAGCGATGGCGATACGCCCCGCTAGGGATAGAGGTAGGCACCGCCAAAGGGGAATCTTGGTCTCCAGCCAATCAACCGCCCGACCAAAATTGGCTTTCCGAAGTTCATCCACATTCCGACTGAGCCAGACGCCCAGATATCTGGTGGGCCCCGATGCCCACACGAAAGGGTAGTCAGTGGTGAAGGGGATAGTGGCGTCCGTCAAGGGGAATAGAATAGACTTGCTCCAATTAACCTGGATGCCGGATAGACCCCCGAATCGCACCACCTCACGGACCATGGGGCCGAGGTTCTCTTGAGGATGGCGGACATAGAGCGTGACATCGTCCGCGTACATGGAGACGACCAGGGCACGGGCCGCGAAGCCCAGGCCCCTCTGAGTGTGGTGCTGCCTGAGCCTGGCTGCAAGGGGCTCCATGGCCACAGCAAAAAGCATAGGCGAGAGTGGGCAACCCTGCCTAGTACCCCTCGAGACTCGAATGGGTTCTGATATCTGGCCATTGATCCGGAGTCGGGCAACCGGGAGGGCGTAGAGGAGATTAACTTTGCGCAGAAAAACCGGGCTGAAGCGAAGACGGGGAAGGAGATAAAAAAGGAAGGGCCATTCGAGAGTATCAAAGGCCTTGGTGGCATCTAAAAGAGCCGCCACGGCCGGTAGAGCGGGGTTGATCTGATGAAGTACAGCAAAGATCGTGCGGAGGTTGTGCGACGTTGCGCGCCCGGGGATAAATCCAGACTGATCCGGGCGGGCAATCAGGGGCATGAGGGGCAAGAGGCGGGAGGCCAGAAGCTTGGCGAAGATCTTATTGTCGGTATTGATGAGGGATAAGGGGCGATATGAGTCCAGGAGTTCAGGGGGTTGTCCGGTTTTAAGAGCAGTGTCAACAGGGCCTCGCGAAGGGAAGGGGGTAAATGGCCTGATTCGAAGGAGTCATTATACATAGCGGCAAGATGTGGGATAAGGATGGGCGCAAACGCTTTGTAGAAAGAAGCGGGCAGACCGTCGGAGCTGGGCGCCTTATCCCCGGGCAGACTATTGATAGCAGCTAGGATCTCTTCCTTAGAGAAGGGTTCATCGAGGTATTCCCGATGGCCGTTGCTCAGTCAGAGGAGCTCAAGAGTGTCGAAGAACTGGTCCAGGAGGTCACGAGACGGAGTAGGCCCGGCGGTATAAAGTTGAGTGTAAAAAGTGATGACTCGTGAAATGACCTCGGTGGGGGAGGTATTGCGTCCGGACCCCCGTCCTGCAGTGCCGTGATGTAGGAGGCAGCATGAGGCCGTCGTAGAAGATTGGCCAGGATCTTACCGGGCCAGTCACCCTCGCCGTAACGACGCGCCCTCGCTTCCCTACCCAAAAAGGAGAGCTCCCTGTCGACTTCTTGCTCCAATTCGGAGAGTTTACCTCGGAGCTGCGCAAGGGGGTCGTGGTGGGGGCTGACCGAATGCTGAGAGTCAAGGGCCTTAATTTCTCCCTCCAGGTGCTCAAGAGTGCCATGGATAGAGCGCAGGACACCCGACTGTTTGGAGATACATTCGCCCCTAACCACCACCTTAAAGCCCTCCCAAAGTGTGGAGGGGGGAGTCCACCGAGCCGGCATTAAGTTCAAAATAATTCTCTATTGCAGTTTGAATCTCAGCGCAAAAAACCGAATCGCGGAGCGCGTTGGAGGGCAGGCGCCAAGCGAACATACGCTTAGGGGCATGCGGGGGGAGCAGACAGACTTACGGGTGTATGGTCCGAAAGGGTGCGCACCATATGATCCATGCATATGCATCGCGAGTGGTAATCCAAAGGTCCAAGCGGGACCAGCAGCCAGAAGTGCCCGTTACTCAAGTGCCCTCGCGCACGTCCGGATGGGTGTGGCTCCATGCATCCAACAGGGAATTGTCAGCCAGGATGGAGCGCAAAAGAGAAGTGGAGCGTGGGTGCAAAGCGCGGGGCCCAGAGCGATCCAGGGTGGCTGAGGGTGTAATGTTAAAATCGCCCCCCCACAGCAATGCAGCGGGCCCTGGGAGGATATGTGTCGCCATACCTGCGCAAAGAAGTCGGGATCGTCGGAGTTAGGGCCGTAAATCGCTGCGAGGATCAAGGGCTGGGCTAAAAGGGTACCAAGCAGGATGATAAAACGCCCCTCAGGATCGGCAATGACCTTAGTGGTGCACCAGGGGAGCCCTTTGCGTAAAAGGATAGACACCCCGCGAGAGTAGCTAGAGTAGAAGGATGAGTGAATTTCGTCCCAGTGCCGAGAGTGGAGCCTGGAGGCAGTTGCAGGGAGCAAGTGGGTTTCTTGGAGGAAACAGATGTCGACTTTGTGACGAGTGAGGTGTGAATGTACGAGGCGGGCCTTTCAATGATCATTAAGGCCACGGACATTCCGAGCCCAGAGTGTAGTTGCCGTCATAGAGCTATGCCAGGAAGGTGAATGCCGGATAGGGCCGGATGTAAAAGGGGAACCTGAGAATTGTAAGGTGCAGTGTGCAGTACAGAGAGCAGTGTATCAGACAGCACAGCACAAAGTAGGTCGGAAAAAAAAACAACAGGCCTCGGAGGGGAGGCAACAGCACCCAAAGAACCCCCACCACCCACACCAACCCCCCAAACAGGTTGAGAGACCAACCCCACCCACCCAGGGAATCCCCAACTGGGAAGGGAAAAAGCTAAGTGAAAAAAAGGGGAATCATCCCATAGAGACGTGGCTCGGTGCAGCGTACGCCCCTGCCGCTAGGACAGGGTGGCCAAGCCGTGGGTAAAGGCGGACTGTAGGGGAAAGGGAAGAAAACCCGATAAAACACCTCAAAGCCCAGGACCAGCCATGTTCACAAATAACAAATACAGTGCAACAAAAGTGTCAATGCTGCATTAAAGAGGAGAGAGAAATGCAGGGCTATGGGGTCCGGTGCAAAAGAGAGTCCCATCAGCAGAGAAGAGCAGCCGGGTCCAAGAACTGGGGAGCGTGAGGGCAACAAATGTGGGCCAACATAAGAGTAATGGAATAACGACAGGAACTAGAACCAAGACGGGCAAGCTCATGCCACATAGCGCAGGAGAGCAGAGTACATGAGCAAGGGTTATTCTCAGTCATTGTCACTTAGATTGTCAGTTGCGGCCGCTTGGGAGCAGGAGGGGGTGGAGCGCTGTGATTTATCTAGTTTTTTGGCATACGCCAACGCCGCCTTGGGTTCCAGAAAAGTGTGGACCTGCGAGCTGTGTCTGACGCGCAGCTTGGCCGGGTACGTCAGAGAGTAAGATACGTCATGTTTTTGCAGCAGACGTTTGGCCGGGAGAAATTCGCGGCGGGCAGCCTGAACCGCCATTGTATAATCAGGGTAGAAGGAGAGCAAGTTCCCCTGATGGCGAATTTCCCCTTTCTCCCTGGCAGCTCGGAGGACCGCGTCCCGGTCACGAAAATTCAATAGTTTGGCGATGATAGGTCGAGCAGGAAGACCAGGAGCAGGCCGGGGTCCCAGAGAGCGATGGGCACGCTCAACGATGAATACCGGGGAAAGAACTTCCCCAAATAAGTCGTGAATCAGTTGTTCAACAAAATCCTCCATTTTGGCTATGTTGGAGGATTCGGGCACTCCCGTGATACGGAGATTGCCTCTGCGGGAGCGCGCCTCCAAATCCCCGTTCTTGCGTTTAATGAGCTCCAAAACTTTGTCCATCTGTAGGGGTGCGCTGTGATCCCGGGCGGCGGCATCCTCGGTGTCAGACACCCTCGCAGGGCCGGACTGGCCATAGCGGGCACCGGGCGTTTCCCTGGTAGGCCGCTAGGGTGGGGGCAGGTTTTGGGCCCCTGGGGGGCCGTTTTTGTTACCGGGGTTCGGCAATATCGGCACCCTGTAACAAAATCGTCCGAAACCGGCCCTCGCAAACTGCTCGGCTGCACTCCCCCTCACCCCAGGGGGGGCCGCCTGAGCAGTGTGCCAGGACCGGTTTCTGTTCCCAGTCCGGCCCTGCACCCTCGCCTCAACTTGAGGTATTCGCGTATCATGAGAGTCCACACGAGCCTTGACGGTGTCCAGGCGGGCGGAGAGCTGGTCAAGCTGGGCGGCGATGCCGGTGACTGTGGATTTTACATCCAGCATGATACCTTTGAGATCATCCTCGCGGGTAGAGCCATTTTCGGGTTGGGTAGCGAGTTCGCCAGTATACTCACTGCACCACTGGATTCAAGCTAGCCTGGCTGATGAGGGGTGATGCCCCGAAACCGGTTCCAGAATGCTTGTTACTGGTCCAGGGAGGACCTGGCTTGGCAATTCGTGCTGGACTGTTCCCATAAGGAACAGGGTCAAGACTGATTTGCATATGGCTGGGTCCAAACTGGGGTGACGTGGTGAGCAAAAGAATTATGGATTAAACCCAGATCCTTGTGACTGGAGGTGAATGTTTGCATTGTTCAGCATTCCGTCCGTCAATTGTTTCTTTTGCATTTGTCACCCTGAGTGGGAAGGGTATGCCCAGACATGGGTCCAGTGCTCACTGTGCCACTGGATTAAAGCTAGCCTGGCTGATATGGGGTGATGCCCCGAAACCAATCCCAGGATGCTTGTTTCTGGTACAGGGTGGACCTGGCTTGGCAGATCAGGCTGGACTGTACCCATTGGGCACAGGGTCAAGACTGATTTGCATATGGCAGGGTTCAAACTGGATTGGTATGGGGTGCAAAAAATCGATGGATTTAGGCCTGGATCTCTCTACTGGGGTGAATGTATGACATTGTTCTACATTCTGTCCATCAATTGTTCTTTTTGCATTTGTCACCCCAAGTGGGACGGGTATGTCCAGACGTGGGTCTGTGCTCTCCATGCCACTTGAGTCAAGCTATCCTGGCTGATGAGGGGTGAAACCCCAAAACCGGTCCTAGGATGCTTGTTTCCAGTCCAGGGAGGACCTGGCCTGGCAGTTCGGGCTGGACTGTTCCCATTGGGCGCAGGGTCAAGACTGATTTGCATATGGCAGGGTTCAAACTTGATTGGCATTGGGAGCAAAAAATCGTTGGATTTAGGCCCGGATCTCTGTACTGGGGTGAATGTATGACATTGTTCTGCCTTCTGTCCATCAATTGTTCTTTTTTCATTTGTCACCCGAGTGGGACGGGTATGCCCAGACGTGGGTCCCGTGCTCTCCATGTCACTGGAGTCAAGCTATCCTGGCTGATGAGGGGTGAAACCCCGAAACCGGTCCTAGGATGCTTGTTTCCAGTGCAGGGAGGACCTGGCCTGGCAGCTCGGGCTGGACTGGTCCCATTGGGCGATTGGTCAAGACTAATTTGCATATGGCTGGGTTCAAACTGGAATGGCATGCTTGTTTCCGGTCCAGCGAATACCTGGCTTGGCAGTTTGGGCTAGACTGTTCCCATGAGGCACAGGGTCAAGGCTGATTTGCATATGGCCAGGTCTAAACTGGGGTGGCATGGTGAGCAAAAGAATGATGGATTTAACCCAGATCTCTTGACTGGGGGTGAATGTTTTGATTTGTTCTGCATTCTGTCCATCAATTGTGTGTCTTTTGCTTCCTTGCCCTAAGTGCACCGGGTATGCCCAGACGTGGGTCCCCGGGCTCACTGTGCCACTGAATTCAAGATTTTGTAATAGAACAGTGGTCCTTAAACAGAACAATAGTCAATAAGATAAATATAGACTAAAATCAGTGCTATATTGCGAGTGTCCAGCCGGACATTCAATTTAATAAATCAATAACGTCAAAAAACACAAATACGAACCCATCAATATAGTGGGACACAATCCTGCATCCTACACGAACACATGACAAGTACAATTAAGACAACAACATTTCAGGCAAGACAGAAGTAGCTTGTGGAATATTGAGCATATTTGTGGCAAGCTTAGAAAAAACAGTAAATGCACTTCTTTTATCACATTGGATTAATGTGCACACTGTTTACATTAGTCGATGACGTTTCGATCCTTTTAAAACAATAGTAGGATCATCATCAGGACAGTTAAAGTTACAAGCCTGAATTTGTAAAAGTGCGTGTGGAAAATAGAGAGGGGAAGGAGATTAGGAGGCGTCTAATACGGAGTGTAAAGCCTAGTACAACCTGCAGGGAAATTATTGAGAATCCCTGGTGTCAGACACATGCCCTGTGAAGGTGGTTGAAATGACCTGTGAACATGAAGTGGCATCGATAGGCACAAGGAGTAATTATCAAAACGAAATGTTGAGAACGGCATGAGAGGGTCTAAACTGGAACCGACAAAACAGTTACTTGTGGCTAACACTGAGGATGGCAAATGTGGCGGGCTATACCAACAGACTATTCAATATGCGGCCAGTGAATGTAGTCAAAAAAATCATGCAGGGCGGTGGTTGACATCGATATCCCAATGCATGTCTTACTAAAAGACCAGGTCGAGCTGTGCTCAGCAAAATCAATTGATGACGTGAAGGGTTGTGAGGCGCGGTGTGCCAGTCGAACAGGGCTACGTGAACCAAGTACAAGTCCTAGTGAAGACGCTGTTCCAGTCATGCCACACTTAAATAGCCGGTAATTATCGCAAAATACCGGCTAACCGTGGGCTAAGGTACGCGAACATAAGGAGCGCTAAGCAAAAAAGAATGGTGAAAATACCCTTAGATTCACGTGCGGGAACAATCTATGCGCACGGTGGCTCGAGCCGAGGCAGCCGTCCAATGGAGGGGTCTTGGCAAAACTTGGCGAGGATCTGCTAGCGTTTGGAATAAGTGAATTATTTCACGGCAGGGTGGCGATGCACTGCAGAGGAGAGAATGAGGGAGTGAGGGGACTGAAAACGGACTGACAGAGGGTGATGTGACCTAGCGGGTTAGCGCGCTTACCGTTGTGTCGTAGTATCCGGGGCTGATTAGCTGGGATAACAAGCGGCCGCTCACCTCCCTGTGTTTATGGCGTTGCCGAGGTCACGTGACATAATGTCATAACGGCCATGTTGGGTGAGGGGTCTAGCATGTGAACATGGAGGAAAGACTCAGATGCAGTAGAAAGAAGGCTAGAGTGCCGATAGTAGAATATCAAAAGTGTAATATGAGGTGAGATGTTAATTACTGGTGGTGATAAGTATGAAATATACATAAACAATTATATATGAAAACATGATAACTATGCAAGTAGGAGCATGTAGCTGGCAAAGGGACGCAATAGACCCTTAATGGATGGACCAATATATAATTAACATAAGATACCGATACAAGATATCCTGGCTGATGAGGGGTGAAACCCCGAAACCGGTCCTAGGATACATGTTTCCGGTCCAGCGAGGACCTGGCTTGGCAGTTCGGGCTGGACTGTTCCCATGAGGCACAGGGTCAATTCTGATTTGCATATGGCCAGGTCTAAACTGGGGTGGCATGGTGAGCAAAAGAATGATGGATTTAACCTGGATCTCGTTTGGGGGTGAATGTTTTGATTTGTTCTGCATTCAGTCCATCAATTGTGTGTCTTTTGCTTCCTCTTTGGCAGCACGCAACTACTTTCTACACCAGTCTTTTCACCTGAGTCAGACTCTATACCACTCGCAACTTTACCGTCTCCCTCAGAGTCTATACTTGGGCCTTGTGTAACTTGACCCCCCTCAGCTAGACTTGGTGGGTATCTAGCCTCTTCTGGAACCCCCATAGCTTGTGTTGTCCTCTCCAGTGATCTTGCGACCACGGCTGGAGTCCCTTCTGGGAGAGGAGCTGGTTCTTCTGAGGGTCCTGAGACTCTACAGGTGTGGGAGGCATGTATCCAGTTCGGCAGACCACAACACTTCACAGGAATGTTCGTCACTAAGATCACCTGGTACGGACCACGCCACCATGAGTCAAGACAGTTCTTCCTTACATGCTTTCGGACCAGGACCCAATCTTCCGGGCCTAGGTTGTGGCAGAGGTCTTTTGAGGTCGGTGCAGTTGCAGCTTCAACCTGGTGAGAAACAGAATGAACCACATTTGCCAATCCTTTGTACTAATCAAGGACCACATCATCAGTGATGTTCATTAATGCTGTGAATGGCACTGCAGGTAAGCACATTGCTCTTCCCATGATGTCCTCCTGTGGAGATAAGCAAGTCCTTCTGTCTGGAATGCTGCGCAAACTCATCAAGAACAAAGACAATGCATCAGGCCATTTCAAATATGTCGAGGCACACACCTTTGCTTTTCTCATCTTTAAAGCCCCATTTATCTGCTCCACCATTCCTGACACTTCTGGCCTGTAACTACAATGCAGTCTCGGATCAGCATTTAAGTCAGTACATAGCAGCTTCATGATCTCATTATGGAAGTGAGTTCCTCTATCCGACTCCAATGTAGTTGGAAACCCGTAGCACAGGATAAACTCTCTCAGCAATAACTTTGCTACTTCTAGTCGGATAAGCGTCTACCCACCATGAGAAGGTGCACAAAACAACCAGAACATATCTCAATCCATTACACAGGCATTTCAACAAAGTCCAACTGTATCCGGTTGAAAGGACCTTCCGACCTCCCAATGTGACTCAGAGCAACCACAGTTTTCTTTCCAGCATTCATTTGTTGGCATGTGACATGCTGATGGCACACTGCGTCATCAAATACACGGAATCTCGGGTTGAACCAAGTTTGCCTGAACAGCCTCACCATTGCATCTCTCCCTATATGAGCTGCTCCATGAATCTGTCTCACCATAGGACTCAACAAACAATCCGGTAACACTGCTCTACCATCAGTTGAAACCCAAATGTCATCTTCCCTCTTTTCACAACCTGCTCTGATCCAACCAGCTTGTTCCTGATCTGACGCTTCCCCTTGTAGATGCTTGACCTCATCCATCCATGTATCTTCAATAGCTAGCATCATGCTGAGTTTGGTCTTCTCTATGCTCTTGCCAGAGTATTCCCCAGTAAAGATGCATGCATGTGTGGCACAAAAGCGGGTGTCTTCGTCCGCGTATCTGCTACCCACTGTTACAAAGTCCTTCCCCTTCCCATGTGCAGCACATTTCACAATGGCCATTTCTTTTGGTAGTTGCAATGCTTCCAACAGTTGTCTCACATATTCCCCATTTCTTATAGGAGACCCTGATGACGTTAGGAAACCTCTCTGTGACCATAGCAGAACAAAGTCATGAACTGCCTGGAAACTGTTCTGGCCATCGGTATAGATGGTGACTTGAATCTGCTCAGAGAGAAGGCATGCACGGGTCAAAGCAATGATTTCGGCCACCTGTGCGGAGTATACTCCCTGTAGAAAAGCAGCTTCCACAACTCTAGAAATGGTGCAGACCGCTAATTCTGCTCTCAAATAACCTTCATTGTCTCTTAAGAATGAACCAACAACAAAAAGACTTGATCAGGATCAGACTATGGTTCATCGACAATGTCGGGTCTCGGTTTGGTACAGAGGTCAGTAACATCCAGACAGTCATGGTCCTCACAATCTTCCCCATCAACTTTTGGAACAGGCAACAAGGTAGCGGCATTTAACACAGAAAATTGCTTCAATGTAACATTCTCCCCTGCCAACAAGATATGTTTGTACCTTGTGAACCTGTTATTTGTCAAATGCTGTGTTTTGATTCTCATCAGAAGCTCAACTGCGCGTGGTACATATACAGTAAGTAGATGACCCATCATGATGCTTTCACACCTTTCAGTGCTGACACCTGTTGCAGCAATGGATTGGAGACATTTGTGCAACGCTGAAGCTACAGGATCTAATGTAGCTGAGAAATAGACCACTGGCTTACGGACACCCCCATGTGTCTGTGTGAGTAAAAAAAGAGCACAACCCTCTCGCTCACAACAGAATAGCGAAAACGCTTTATTGTAATCAGGCATTCCTAAAGCTGGAGCATGACAAATGCGCTCTCTCAGCTCCAAGAAGGCACCCAAGCAATCGTTACCCAGGGTACCGGATCACTCACATCCTTGTGAGTCCGCTTCTGTAAGGGCTTCGCCTTCAAGGAGAAAGTTGGGATCCATTGCTGACAGTGGCCAACCATTCCCAAAAACATCCTGACTTCCTTTTGTGTGGTAGGCGTATTCATCTTCATGATCGCCTTTATTCGCTCTGGCGACACTTTCCTCTTGCCTTTCTCAATGCGATGACCCAAGTACTGAACTTCAGTTAGGCAGTACTGAAGCTTGTTTGGCGACACCTTGTGTCCATTTCCAGCTAAGTGGTTCAGTAGGGCGATGGTATCGTCCCTGCAATCCTCTTGTGTCTCCGATGCAATTAGGAGATCATATATATACAGGACCAGCACTGAATTCTGGGGCAAAATCAGGCTTTCAAGGTTTTTTTCAAGACTTGATTAAAGATAGATGGACTGTCAGTATACCCTTGAGGGATAAAACACTATGTTAAGACACGATTTTCCAGATGGAAAGCAAATAAAAATTGGCTTTCCTCATGCAATGGGATGGAGAAAAATGCTTGGCAAAAATCAATCACAGTAAACCAAACAGCTTCGCAAGGGATCTGAAACAGGATCACAGATGGATCCGGTAACTTGGGACAACATGGAATCACAATGGCTTTTATTTTCCTAAGATCCTGAACAATGCAATATTTTCCGCTTGGCTTCCGCAATTCCCAAGATAGGTGAATTGTACGGACTTCCTATGATCTCCTTCAATATACCCAGTGTAATCATGTGCAAACCCTGCCACTGTTTCCTGGGTCAGGTTGTATTGAGGCGTTCTTGGAAATTCTGCATTTTCCTTAATTTGTATGCGGACTGGCTCAACTTCTCGAATCAGTCCTATATCTTCCGCTGTGAAGTCCCACACCACTGGAGAGACAGTGTCTCTCAAATCCAGCTTCATGTCTTCCACTGTCAATACGGGGAACATGTCTACGCAGTGGTTCTGATTCGCTAACTTGAATGCAATGTTCTCATCGTTGGTCTGTAGTTCAATTCCCTTTGGTGTGCAATAAATGGTGCAGTTCAGTTTACATAAGAGATCACGTCCTAACAAACAGACTGGACTCAACTCGCACACCACAAATTGGTGTTGATCCTGAAAGGTTCCTATTTTCTCTGGTACCTCTTCTGTCAAAGGGTTTTTCATTCTCTTATTGGCAACTCCTACAACTTGAATCAATTTTCCCGAGAGGAGTAAGTTTGGGACTACTGCAGATCTTACAGTAGAACGGGTAGCACCAGTATCAATCAAGAATGTAATGGGATGACCGCCTACGTCTGCCTCCACATACGGTCCACTCTGGTGTACCTCTAAGACTGCTCCAAGGATACAGTCTCCCTACCCCCTCAGGCACCGTCATTGTGACAGGTCTTGATTGAATCCGTCTAACGCTTCCATAAAGGACATTTGGTGGTACGCTCGATTACTCTGCAGAATTTTTGGAGGTTGTGGCACTTGCACTAATTGATTTTGACTCCCCCTATTGTAAGACCTTGGCCAAGTCACAGTGTTTACCACGTCTGGCACTTGCACTAGTTCTCCCTCTTGTATCTGATTCGCTGGATTTAATTGACACTCGCGCCTCCAATGCCCGATTTTGTGGCAGAAATGGCAAGTGGTCGTTTTCTTTAGCATGGCTGTGAACTATTGAACAAATTGCGCAGGTCACGGGTTCGGGGTAACACAGTATTTAATGTGAGTAACACACGTATTCTCTTCTTGATCTGGGCAATGATAATAGGGAGTCCCGGTTGTTTTATTCTCGCCGTTCCCGCCTTTGTCCCTCCTGCTTTCAGTCCCGGTATGGCCTTCTTCCCCAGGGCAGAGGGAGTCCGTCGGCGGCTTGGTGTAGCTCCGGGCGTCCCAGGGGTAACAAAACGAGAAGGGAAAACAAGGGTGAGTGCTTGAACGTGCTGTAGAGGGTTTGTAGGGGATAGGGAGTGAAGGAACACCAACCCACACGGTGCCTACAGAGCGAACGGGAGTGAGGGTGCTGGGTTGGGGTTTCAAAGTGTAGCGTTGTGAGCGAGTCTGGCGCCTCTACACTTTAGGTCTCTCCCTCCTCCCTACCCAGCCCGTGAAGCGCTCCTGTACCTGTTTGAGCCACGCTCCTCCAGGAGCGTGGCTGGGCGAAGCGTGTCCCCGTTGGCCTCCTGGCTCTCCCGTTTTCTCCGGTCTCTCCTCCTTCCTGGCTGGGCGACACGATTCTTCCTGCTCTCAGTCTTCCTCGGCTTCCTCTCCTCCTCCGCTCTCCTCTCGATCTCCTCCTCCTCCGGTGATGACACACTCTCCCTTCCGGAA
The DNA here is from genome assembly GCA_963921515.1 of Calotriton arnoldi. Classification (NCBI taxonomy): domain Eukaryota; kingdom Metazoa; phylum Chordata; class Amphibia; order Caudata; family Salamandridae; genus Calotriton; species Calotriton arnoldi. The sequence goes on along the minus strand of CAWUFW010016949.1, from coordinate 163,643 downwards.
TCCCGTTCCTCTTGTTGGACCGGTAGTCCCTACGTCATCGTTGTGGGCGGAGTCCCAGTTAAAGGAGCCCTGGAGTACTTCTGTGGTGTCCGCCTGGTGTTTACCTATCCACTCGTCCTGCCATGGGAAAAGAAAAGGTACGGTGATATCCTGTGCCTCCCACCAGTCACTGTATGGCTTTGTCCCTTCCAATTGCGACCCCGCCCCATGACAATGGCAATTTCTATTCCTGTTTTAGGGTCTATAGGGACACCCTTCCCTCTTCCCTGTCCAGCTATATATAGGACGTTCTGAACTTCTCCTTGGGCATTCCCTTGATTTCGACCTATTGTTCCTCCATTTGTCTGCGCCCGGTCTGCTCTCTGCGCATTCTGCATTTGAACCAACATCAACTTGTTATTTTTCCTCCTATGCTTGGAATCCAAGTCAAGTCAAATGATACTTTATTTCGGCCTAATAAGGCCATAAAAGGACAAATAAGACATTTAAAAAAAATACAGTGTGATCAATACAGCATTTCCGACATTAAAAATAAGCATACATGTTAAATTTTTGATCAATAAAAAATTGTAAAATGAAATGGATATCCTAAAAAGGTACAAGTATCTCAATCGTAATATACAAAATCATGTATTAAAAAGGCGGAGCCTCGGGTCATAATAAGGAAGTAGGATGAGTTGGTTGAGCTTGCTCTTTCTTTAAAATTACTCAACGTACACTCCACATTGAAAACAGCGGGACACTGAATATGCAATAGGCATACTGCTATCAAATTTTAGGATCCTAAAAGCCTGTGAACAGTGGGAGGTTCCAAGGTTCCTACATAGCTGTCGTAGCCAGCAGTGTCTTACTTCCTTATATGCTGGACAAAAAAACAGTACATGTAGGTCAGTCTACGTACAGTTATTACAGGTCGGACAATCTTTTGTCGAACTGCCCCCCCACTTATGAGTAACGGCACGTAAGGGAAGTGTTCCATGCCTAAACTGCAAATATAGTTTTTTAGCTAGAGACGGCTGTATATCGTCTATGATCAGTTCTAGACTGTATTGCAGTTTAACTTCTAGAAAAGATGTTGTAAGTGTACTTGTCCTGGGACCCCTCAGTAATCGGATAAGATTATAATCCTTGAAATTCCTTATCAAAACCTTCCTAGGAGTTATCGGACATCTGGCTTCAGCGCTATCCCATAAATCTCCCATTCCAATGGATATCAGGGTACTCTTAATATGAGCCAGCCAAGATAATTTGCTTGCTCCACTCAGAGTTGCCACTTCCCTCAGTTCCTCTCTGTACATAGATAACTCTGGGGTGCTCCATAAACGGCGCCAGTATAGCAAGGGTCTGGGGGCTACCTCCAGTGCAATTGGGCTAACTCCAAGGTCCATTCGGAGCGGGGTGAGTGGTGTGCTTTTGGGAAGTCCCAAAAGTTGTCTAAGAAACGAATTCTTGATCTTGGCAAGTTGTTCAGAAGGCCGATGACCCCAAATTTCCGCCCTATATAAGGCAGCTCCTCTGGCTTGTGCCTTATATATTTCCAGTACCGGCCCCATCATCTTGAGCACACACTTCCTTTGCTGTTTCGCTAGCCCCCCTGATGTTTGAGCCAGTTTAAAGCAAGCCTTCTTAATTTGAGCATCCCACTCCATTTTCTCATTTAGTGACAGACCCAAATATTCGCATACAGGGACTTTCTCTAAAAATTCCCCATCTAACTGGGGATTAGGTCGTTTTGAATGTCCTGCATTGAAAACCATATATTTGGTTTTCTGGGTGTTGATTTCCAAGCCCCTGTTCTTGCAAAATCGGTGGAATATGTCCAAAGCCCTTTGTATGCCCATCGGTGACCTTGACAGCAGGAGGGTATCATCTGTGAACATCAAGGCAGGTACCTTGCGGCCCGCTAGCTTGGGAGCATCTTTGTCCCCTCCCGCTGTCGGGGCCGCCACTAGGCCATTGATAAAAATACAAAAGAGGGTCGGGCCAAAACACACCCTTGCCGTACACCTCTCTCTACGGGTATTCGATTGGTGAGCTCTCCATTCTTCCCGTATCTGATTTGGGAAAAGTTGCGTTTGTGTACTCTTCTTAGAATGTGGCATAGGTACGGGGGCGCTCCCATATCTAATAGAATAACCCAAAGTTTCTCCCTGGGAACTAAATCGAAAGCTGATTTTAAGTCCACAAAGATCATATAGAGGCTGCCACCCTCCAGGATCACTGTTTTCCAGCGCAATAATTGCAACCTGAAAACTTGGTCGATTGTGGACATTTTTGCTCTAAAACCGGCCTGGTAGGGACTAAGAATGGAAAATTCCTCCATCCAGTTTTGTAATCGGTCCAAGAGCATTCAAGCAAAAATTTTCTGTGTGACATCTATGAAGCTAATGGGCTGATAATTCGCGGGATGGAGGGGTGATCCCTTTTTAAAAATCTGGATAATTTCCGCCCCTAACCATGTTGAGGGGATCTCCATTCCCTGTAGGATAGCATTGAATACAGTCCATAAGTACGGAGCCCAAATACTAGGTTCAGAACGATAGAGATCTCCAGGGATCTTATCTAAGCCCGGAGCTTTTGCGGGAATTACTCTGTCTATTGCGGCCGTTATCTCTTTAAGGGATATTTCGGGGGTATCCAGGCGGGCCAGCTGTGACTGGGGACAATGAATTGCTACTTGCCCTGGGTCGCCCTCCACCCTGGAATAGAGGGACTGAAAGTGCGCCTTCCATATCTCAGCCCCTAGATTCGGTTCGAGTGCCGGTTTATCCTCTGTATTTATTAGTTTCCAGAAGGTCCTCATGTCCCTGCTATTTAGAGCATGTCTCAGACTCTCCCATTATTCTACTTCCCAATTTTTTTTGGCTGTCTTAATTGTGTTTTTATGGGATAACCTTTTGGCCTTTATTGCCAACTTATCATTTGATTTAATGGCTGCGACAAGGGTTTTCTTGGCCTTACGGCAGTTGCCATCATACCAGGGACATCGCCATAGCCATCCCAGATGGCTATAAGATCACCCGCAGAGACCGCATCAACGCAGTAGGAGGAGGAATCGCCATCGTCCGCAAGAACACCATCAGGGTCTCGACCAGCACCGACGACACTCTCAGCACCGCCGAACACATGCACTTCCAGATCCACACGGACCCCAACACCACCCTTAGAGGCACCCTTGTCTACAGACCCCCTGGGCCCCGACCCCAGTTCAGCGAATTCATCGCCGACTTCATCAGCACGCACGCCCTGACCTCTACCGACTACATCCTCCTCGGAGACCTGAACTTTCACCTGGAGAACAACAACGACAGCAACTCCACCACCCTGATCGCCAACCTCGGACTGAGACAGCTCGTCACAACACCGACCCATTCCGCCGGCCACACGCTCGACCCCATCTTCTCCTCAAGCTCCCACGTCTCCTTCAGCCACACCATGGAACTCCTCTGGACCGACCACCGCTGCATCCACTTCACCTTCCAGAAACCCACCACACACCACCGCACCCAACAGATCCAACGCCGCTGCTGGAGCAAAGTCACCGAAGACCAACTACGGGCAAACCTCGCTCTCAGCCCTCCCTCCGACCCATCCAACACCGACGACGCTGCCTGCAACCTCAGACGATGGATAGACGACTGTGCCAACACCCTCGCCCCGCTGAAAAAACTCACCTACACTGACACCACCAAAAGAGCCAGCTGGTTCACCCCGGAACTCCTAGCTTCCAAGCGTACCTGCCGGAAACTAGAGAAGAAATGGCACAGTGATAAGACACCGGACAGCCACACAGCCCACAAAGACGCCATCCGTAACCACCACCACCTCATCAGGTCCGCCAAGAGAATCTCCTTCAAAGACCGCCTCGACAACAACGCACACAACAGCAAGGAGCTCTTCAACATCGTGAATGAACTCTCCAACCCCAGCTCCAACACCAACGACATCCCGCCATCGCAAGCCCTGTGCGATTCCCTCGCCACCTTCTTCCACCGCAAGATCGCCGACATCCACGACAGCTTCAACACCCAGACAGTCCCAACTAAGATCGATGCACCAGACCCGCCGCACACCATCGACCACGACCCCCTTCCAGCCTGGGCCAGCGTGAACATCGATGACACCATCAGGACCATGAGCACAATACACTCCGGCTCCCCGTCAGACCCTTTCCCGCACCACATCTTCAACAAAGCCAGCAGCTCCATCGCACCCCACCTGTGCAACGTTATCAATCTCTCCTTCGAGACTGCGACCTTCCCAGAGAGCTGGAAACACGCAGAGATCAACGCCCTACTCAAAAAACCCAAGGCGGACCCGAACGACCTCAAGAACTTCCGGCCCATCTCCCTGCTTCCGTTCCCAGCCAAGGTCATCGAGAAGATAGTCAACAAACAGCTAACCCGATACCTCGAAGAAAACAGCATCCTGGACCCATCCCAATCAGGGTTCCGCAGCAACCACAGCACTGAGACTGCCCTCATCGCCGCCACCGACGACATCAGGACCCTGCTGGACAATGGTGAGACCGCAGCCCACATCCTGCTGGACCTCTCCGCCGCCTTCGACACTGTCTGCCACCGCACTCCACGCGCATGCCTCCACGACGCAGGGATCCGAGACAAGGCCCTGGAATGGGCCACCTCCTTCCTCGCCGGCAGAACCCAGAGAGTCCACCTCCCACCATTCCGATCCGAAGCCTCCGAGATCATCTGCGGCGTACCCCAGGGATCATCCCTCAGCCCAACACTGTTCAACATCTACATGGCCCCGCTCGCACGCATCGCCAGACAGCACGACCTCAACATAATCTCCTACGCCGACGACACTCAACTGATCCTCTCCTCACCAAGGACCCCCTTGCCGCCAAATCCAACCTCCATGAAGGAATGAAGGCCATCGCCGATTGGATGAAGATCAGCCGACTAAAGCTGAACACGGACAAGACAGAGGTCCTCATCCTCGGCTCCAACCCCTCAGCCTGGGACGACTCCTGGTGGCCAACGACACTGGGAGCAGCCCCGACACCCACCGACCACGCACGCAACCTGGGAGTCATCCTCGACTCAACGCTCTCCATGTCCAAGCAAGTCAACGCAGTCTCCTCCTCCTGCTTCAACACTTTCCGCATGCTTCGCAAGATCTACAGGTGGATCCCGACAGATACAAGAAGAACAGTCACCCAGGCCCTCGTCAGTAGCAGACTTGACTATGGGAACGCCCTCTACGCGGGAGCCCCGGCCAAGCTCATCAAGCGACTGCAACGCATACAAAACGCCTCCGCACGCCTGATCCTCGATGTACCACGCCACAGCCACATCACCCCCCACCTGAGGAACCTGCACTGGCTCCCCGTCGACAGGAGAATCTCCTTCAACCTCCTCATCCACGCACACAAGGCACTCCACAAGACTGGCCCAGCCTACCTCAACAGACGACTCTTCTTCTACGTCCCCAACCGCCAGCTCCGCTCCGCCGACCTCTCCCTCGCCACCGTCCCTCGCATTCGAAGAACAACCACTGGCGGCAGATCCTTCTCCCACCTCGCCGCCAAGACCTGGAACACCCTTCCACTAAGCCTATGACAGACCCAAGACCTGCTGACCTTCAGGAGGCTACTCAAGACCTGGCTGTTCGACCAGTAGCAGCACCCCCCCCCCCTTTTTTTTTTCTCCCCAGCGCCTTGAGACCCTTGCGGGTAAGTAGTGCGCTCTACAAATGCTGTGATTGATTGATAGGTGCACTGCCTTCCTTTGATCTTGATACATAAGAAAAGCTATCAGCCAAGGCCGCCACTAAGCCTTGGTGATTTTCTGCAATTTCACAGAATAGACGAGCGGGATCTACATGCTCGCTCAGTTGATTTGCAACCTCCAGATATGGCACGATGGTTCGATAGAGTGAAGATAGTCTATCTTGAGATTGGCATAGAGCACCCCATCTTACTCTCCTCCTGCAGTTAGTGAGGGTGGGCCCTGGGGTATTCGAAGATTGGCCATTTGGGACATCCCCGGTATGTGACGAGGCCAGTTCTAAGATCAGCGCATTATGGTCGCTGTCATGTCTGGGCACAATCTTAAAATCAATTATCCGGTGCCATGATTTAGTGTTCACCAGAATATAGTCTATAATGGAAGAACAGCCCAGTCTATTGAAGCTAGAGTTAGCTGGAGAATCAGATTTAAAGCGCCTATTACATGCCCTGAGCGACTGATTCAAAGCAAGGGTGTTCATCTGTAAAACCAGTGGTATCCAAGCCCGAGTGGGCGGGGCATTGGCCGTTGGGATAGCCCAGTACAGGTCCTCCTCATTAGGGTCACCTGCATCCAGGTCCTTCAGTGGTTCATACTGGCAATTTAAGTCGCCAGCCAGGATCACCAAATCGTTATCGATGATAGTAGGCAGAAATGACGATAATAAATCAAGGGTGGCAGACTCTTGGCCATACCCTACTGGCCGTGAATAAACATTGATAAGTGTGATCTTAGTCCTAGCCGAAAAACTCAAGATAGCGCAAAGGATGTTGCTAGAGGATGTTTCTACCAGTTTCACTGTGCAACCTAAGTGAGTGGCAATCCAGATACTAAGGCCCCCCGATGGTCTGCCCTTTTCCCCAGATGTGGCTGGTATGTTAAACGTTGCATAGCCAAGTCTATGTATGTCCTCCCTGGCCCAAGTTTCCTGGAACATACAAATGTCATTATCTTGAATAAAGGTCCCCCACTCCTGGTTGTCTACTTTGGAGCGGAGGCCTGCTACGTTCCAGGATAATATTTGGAGCATTGGTGAGTCATTTAACGGCTTGCTAAGGCTTCCAGTCTCCTTAATTATGGGCCTTGAGTCATTCTTGGCTAAAGACTGGTTAACTTCTAGTGATGACAATAGTGGGTTTGCCAACTGTTGGTCTTTATATGTCTGCGGCAATAACCCTAAGTTGCTGAAGAGAAAAGATGGCCCCTGGAGATCCTCCCTTTCACCACTTTCTACTCCCCCAGCCTCTGCTAATCCTTGGTCTTGGGGCATAGGGTTGCCATCAGGGGGTAATACCTCGGCCGTCATCGAGTTTTTTTAAGCCTCGTCGGTTAGCCGAGAGGCTATTCTCAGCATGACTCTCAAGGGATGCCCTCGAATATGATAAGTGTGGAGACTTTAAGGCTCCAGACTCTTGTTCAGCCAATCGAATGCTAGTTAATACCGGATCCTGAATATCCCTTGTGACAGCCCTTCTATCTATTAGATCAGCAATCGATGGCTCTAGTCAGTCATTGTCCTCCATGGAGCCGAGAACAGCATAATGGTTATTCACTGGTATATTAAAACTGGGTTGGTTCCACCCCCCTCTTCTGACCATCCCTTGTAAAGACTTCAGGGGACCAGGTGGCTTATAAAAGTACCCCAGTGGCAGAATATGTATTCCTGTTTGCTCTATTGTCCAATTTCCCGCCCTATCAAGTATTGTTTGGACAAGATCAGGTGACACAAAAGATAACACCACACAGTCACCCCCTAGCGACTTTTTAGATCTACCTACCCAACCAACCTGTCTAACCATTTTAAATTCTGAGAAGAGCTGGGTGGATAATCCCGACCTTGCACTTAACACGGATAGTGATTTGTTCTTCAGGGATGTCCAGTGTTCACTAGCCCCATGAGGCAACAATGGAACATTGGCCAACACAATTGTGTAGGGGGTTGCTTCTGGCGGAAGGTTCAGAGTGTTTGTATCAAATTAACCTCTTAATGGCTGATGATCTTGACGTTGAGCAGTTTTCAATGGGGCTTCCCTTCTACTTTCGTGCCTTGGTCTACTAGGAGGGGGATCTTTTGGGATATTCATAAGTCGTTCTTGGATGGTACTTGGGGCCTGTGACTTATGATGGCTGTTGGACATACCTGCTGTGTTCTGGCATAAAGACAGGGGATCCAAGGGTGGAATTTGAGGTGCTATCACAGGGCCAGGGCCTGGGGTTCCAAGTTGTACAGCCTTAGGACCGTCACCCCTCGTTTGGGCGATCTTAGTTTTGCAGTGACATGGGTTGGTCATGTGGGGCTGGATGGTCTGGGGACCCAACAGGCTCGACTGTGGCCGCTGGATCGTGTAAGCATTACCTGTCATCGTTTCGAGTTTATCAATGCTAGTTTCAATACGGGTTAGCTTTTGCAGTAATGGTTCTAATAGAACTGAAACCACCTCACCCATTTTAGCCCAGAACTCCCCGGTTTCCATGCCCTGAATGGGGATTGGAGGACTTATAGAAGGCACTTTGTTAACAGGACTAGTTACAGGCGAGTGTACTTCTACCTCCTCCACCGTATTTTTACTTTTACGTCCTCTTTTAGGTGCAGGGTGTATTAACTTAATGGGGCCCTGTCACTTTCTTTTTCTGGACTGGATTGAAGGACTACTCCCCAGATTGGTCTTGCCTTTCTGGCCCCTGGTGTTTACTTTGGGTCTTGTGATTGTGGCCCTTGACTTGGTAATATCATTTGCTTCAGGAGTATGGCTGATTAATGTCCTATTTAGGGTGGAACTCTGATGGCATTCAGTAGAATTTGGGGGGTCTGACAACTTGATCTGCCCTTGGGGGAGTTTTGATTCTAGGGACAATCTTCGCTCTGTTAGAGCGATTTCATGGTTGAGGGCTGACTCAGCGCGTAGCAAAAAGGCATCCAATGTCCCCACCACTCCCTGTCCTGTCAGTGATTTTCTTTTATTCATTTTATCTATGCAGTTAGAGACAACTAACTATAACAGTGGTCACCAGTGATTGTCAACTGAGGTCAACAATGACCCTTAACCCCTCATACGATAACCCCCCCTAACTGAATCAATAGTCAGATAAGTATAAAGCACAAAATGTTAGTAAAGTGGCCCTACCCAGCCTCTTACGGTCTCTGACGGCGGGCCCGGGCGCGTCCCGCGTTGCGGAAGCACTGGTGTGAGTTTATGCGCCTCCTGGAGCGTTCAGCAGCTGTGACCGGTGCGCGTGCCCCAAGGGATGCCAGGTAGTGTAGTCCGTGCTACACGCGACCCCCTTCCAGGGTGGGAGCCGGATCCTCGTGGCAATGGCGGTGAAGGCAGCCCAGCTCCGGTGAGTGTGGCCCAAACTAGAAGAGACTCCCGCGCTGCGGGAGCACTGGCGGAGTTTATGCGCCTCCTGGCACGTTCAGCAGCTGTGACTGGTGCGCGTGCCCCAAGGGATGCCGGGTAGTGTAGTCCACGCTACACGCGACCTCCTTCCAGGGTGGGAGTCGGATCCTGGCGGCAGTGGCGGTGAAGGCAGCCCAGCTCCGGTGAGTGTGGCCCAAACTCCTCGGTCGCTTCAAATTCATCGCTTCACTTCGCTATGCTTCCCCCATGCCGAAACCGCCCCACAGCCTCCGGCTCCTCCCCTCGCTTCTCGCGCCTGACTTCACTGACACGTCACTGATGCTTGGAATCTACCTCATCACTGCAACACCTGGCATACCATAGAATTTCATCCACTCACTTATTTTGCCAGCAGATCAAATGCTGCTGGATCATGAGGCTAATCTTGGGTCTCAATCCCATCACAAATTTGGAAACAAATTGTCCCATGTCTTTGGGGTCAAGTGTGTCTAACCCATTTTATTGCTTTAAGGCTTGCAAAAGCCGTTCGTGATAGGCATGTACTGATTCTTTGGGTTTCTGGGTTGTTCGGTTTATTTTAACCCAATCAATGTTTGTGGGGATATTTTGGACTGCAACCATGTAACCACTTGTTCGTACTTTTTTATAACCAAGGGTGAAGGACCATGAGTTACAGGATCCCTCTCTGGCTCAGCAGTAGGTCAAACAATAGCAATTTTGCAAGCAGACCATAAGTCACTTGGAACCACAATTTCAAACAATGTATTCAGATCGATCCACAACACCTTCGAGATCTTGACATAGTCATCGACTTGCTTGTACCATTCGGCAGGCTTCTCCCACAATCTAGGAAAGTCATTTGTGAATGCAGCTAAATCACCCCTACTCCAAGGAACATACACATCCCCTCCACTAGGCACCTCTCACAGTGGATAAGCCTCAAACCCGGATGTTCCCCCTCCTGGAGGTGGCGTTTCTCCGGTCACCTTCCTAATGCTCTTCTTCTTCGACCACCCATCCTCCCACTTGTCAAGCACACTCCAAGCACGTATCCCTATAATCAGCTCTCGAATGTGTATTTTCAGGCCTGTTAATCTCTTTTCTTCCAATTCCTGGTCACTGTAGTTCAACCTATGGTTTCCCTGCAGCATCGTTGTTCTAGACAGATCTACGTCATATTTCTGAGCCAATTCTGACAATTTCTCATGTGCTCGTCTCGCCTTGCGGGTGACATCCTTTGCTACGAAGAATAACTCATCTGGCTCATAGGACTCTATTCTCTCCAAAGGCAAATTCCCATTAATGATTTCGTCCACCTCAGCCTTCAACCTCACCATATCCAACAGTTTTGCCTTTACCCCAGCCATAATAGTGCCCTGACTCGGCGTGCTATTCTGTCCTTCCCTATTGTTATTATGGTTTCTCAGCCAATTCTCTAAATCTGTAGTTTCTAGGGCATGTTGGTTTCTAGAGGTTCCCTAATTTGCGCTTGCTTCTGGTGTCACACCCATTGGTCCCGCTCTCTTGAACTTCCCACATCCTCAAATCTGAGTTTGAGCTTGCCAAGGGTACGGATCGTATGGTACAAGAACCAATACTCATTCTCGAAGGATCCGCAGTAGCTGGCAAAGGGGTACTAGATTCCACAGGCACTAAGGACGGACCTTTTCCGTTCATGGTCCCGCTTCCTCCTAAACAGATTCTCTCCTCCAACCCTGACTGCTGCTGACTAGGGCTTGCCACTGAGTTTGGGTCATACGCAGAGACTACAGGTCCGATGGTGACTGGTACCGTAAGAGCTTCCAGTAACCAAGAAGCAGCATTGACTCCACTTGATTCTGCACCTCTTAAAACAGATGGTCTGTTTGAAGCCAAATTATAGTATGGAGTCCTACTTTTGTCGCCATATATTGTGCTGGAGTATCCTCGGGCAGTGCTTCTTCACCCACTCAAGTAACAACTCCCTGATCTCCCCTGAACAAATCCTGCAACACCCTAAAACATTGCATGATTAGATCCAAATTTCCCCTCGATAGACCAGATTAATCTCAATCACAACTTCCTGATGACTACCAACCAATCACAGTGCCGCGTTACACCAACCAACCTATTGCAGCGCAGCACACTCTGACGTCACCTTTACTCCTTGCAGCGGTTCACCCTCCTTCACAATTTCTTCCTCCACGTTCACTCTCACAATCGCAACTCCGTAATTGTCTGCCTTCTACAAGATTGATAGAATTCAATCATCCAATAACATTCATGCACGGTGACCCTCAACCTGTACTGGTCACCCGGATCGGCACTGTCCACACCTGTACACAGGGTTTACCACACGATTCCCACACGTCCCATTCATACAAAGTTCCCTATGTTAGGTGGAACTGCCAATGACGTCTCACAACAACTCCTCAAATGTGCAGTCAGACAATCACAATAACTCAGTGTCTTCCACACCATTTAATCTATTCCGGAATCTTAGGCCACTTTGGGACCTGAAACTCAAATCTCAATCTTTTGACCAAGTCTGGCCTGAAACCACATTCACTCGACTCTCACGCAAACTCCGTCAGATATCACACAGTCACATCACTCCCGTAATCTACCACATGACGCATCCCTAGTGATACACAATCCTCTGTTCGCCGATGTTCTCGCCGCACCGTCAAACTGCAATTGTCTACGCCAAAGTCAGTCACTCTCATTGGGCTCTATTTCGGGGCTCGAGAGTACTAGGTCTTTTTTTCTAGATTTTCTGGATTCTCCCTCCGCTTCATGTGAGAACCATCCTACTCTGCTATCAACTGAAGGAGCCGAGTCCCCACGTTCCAGATCTGCTCTAGAACCTAAAGTCGATGGTATTTTTTCTCAGCATGAAAGGGTGGGGGGAGAGAAATCATTAGCGGATCAATCATTGCAATTTAAATTCACTATGACTCTTAAGGATCACAGACTACTAAATGGGGTTAGTTGGTTTATTACAAAGCCAAAAAATAACTGAACGTACAGGCACCTCAAAATGAGGGTGTAGAAATACATTGGGACTCAAACAAAGCCAAATCTACAAAAGAAATCCAGGCGGTGCAACATGCACAAGAAAATTAGTTCAAGAATCAGGATACAAAAGATTAGGTAACAAACATCCAAGTTCCTCTGCATCGAAGGTTCATGGGAATAAAGCATTAATCTGTCCCTACAATGTCACTAACGTGACATCCCTAAATAAGCATTTTGCGGGGTAGGATCAGTTAAGGTGTCAGCATGTGAAGTCTTCCTTAGAAGTCTCCCCACATCAGTTGGGTCAAGCAGCATGAAGCTACAGAGCTTGTTCTAAGATGCTGTCTCTGTCGAGGCAAAGAATAAGTGCCAGGGGCTCTTTCCCTAGTTATGATACATCAATAGCATAGGTGACTTCCCAAGATCCTTTCCAGATCACGTCATCTAGTCAGGTCACATCCTCATAGGCACTTTTCCATTGGGCAGCAATGCTCCCGAGCCGTGGTGAGATGACCTTGATTCCCAGAGTGTCTCCGGTGAGAAAGTACAACAGGTCTCCATTATCAGTATCAATGCTCAATGTATCCCCTTCTCTCCCTGCCTAACTCCTAAAACAGAATTCTAATGCGAGAGCTTCCAGGGAAAATGCATTTCAGGCCTACAGAAATTCAGCTAACATAAGAAAAGTAGAACATGAACTTTACAAAGTTATATAGAAATTGAATCATGTCCAGTTAATAATTTCGCCTACATATAAAATGACACGATTAATAAGCACGTTCAATAATGAAATTATCTATCACACAACACGTGTGTTTTAGTTAATATTCTCTGCTAGTTACATTCATTTTCCATGTTATTTTCTTCACGTATTCTACCTTTTGGCCTAAACACATCAAGTTTATATTATCACGTTACCAGATTCTGACACTTAGGTTAACACAACAAAAGATTATATGTGGATGCAGTCTAAACATGTGATTATAATGCACCCCTACAATAAAAATTGATTTTTGCGCTACATCGCTGCTGATCTAACCCATACATTATATTTTAAAAATGCAGGTTTTAAAATTTTCCGACATGCATATACAAAATAAAAACAGTGCAGTACAATATGTAGGGTCTAGGTGTGGTGATAGATCACCCAGGAAGCTCTGTACCTCCTTTACTGTGGTCAGTGCTGGCCAATCTAAGATTGGCTTGACCTTTTTTATATCCAAGGTCTTACCCTCTGGGGACAAGATTTATCCAAGGAACTCAACAGACTGGGTATGGATTGTGCATTTTATCTAGCATGGCAAAAAGGGCATGTTCTTGAAGCCATTCCAAATCTGTCCTAACATAGTCTCTGTGTTCAGTCATGTTTTGTGAATAGATCAGGATGTTATCGATGTAAACAACAATGAAAATGTTCAGCAAATCTTGCAGAACCTCAGTGATGAAGTACTGGAAGGCCTCTGGAAAAGAAACAATTGATGGACGGAATGCTGGACAATGCAAACATTCACCCCCAGTCACAAGGATCTGGGTTAAATCCATCATTCTTCTGCTCACCACACCACCCCAGTTTGGACCCAGCCATATGCAAATCAGTCTTGACCCTGTTCCTTGTGGGAACAGTCCAGCCCGAACTGCCAAGCCAGGTCCTCCCTGGACCGGAAACAAGCATCCTGGGACCGGTTTCAGGGCATCACCCTTCATCAGCTAGGCTAGCTTGAATCCAGTGGTGTAGTGAGCACGGGACCCACGTCTGGGCATACCCTTCCCACTTAGGGCGACATATGCAAAAGAAACAATTGACGACGGAATGCTGGACAATGCAAACATTCACCCCCAGTCACAAGGATCTGGGTTAAATCCATCATTCGTTTGCTCACCACACCACCCCAGTTTGGACCCAGCCATATGCAAATCAGTCTTGACCCTGTTCCTTGTGGAAACAGTCCAGCCCAAACTGCCAAGCCAGGTCCTCCCTGGACCGGAAACACGCATCCTGGGACCGGTTTCAGGGCATCAGCCTTCATCAGCCAGGCTAGCTTGAATCCAGTGGTGTAGTGAGCACGGGACCCACGTCTGGGCATACCCTTCCCACTTAGGGCGACATATGGAAAAGAAACAATTGGTGGAAAGAATGCTGGACAATGCAAACATTCGCCCCCCATCACAAGGATCTGGGTTAAATCCATCATTCTTTTGCTCACCACACCACCCCAGTTTGGACCAAGCATCCTGGGAGGCCTATGGGACATTACGCAACCCAGATGGCATAACTGTGTGTTCAAAAAGTCTGACCCAAGTCCAAAATGCGGTCTTCCATTAATCACCCTCTTTTACACAAACAAGGTGGTAAGTTCCACGTAAGTCCAGTTTGGTGTACACCATGGATTTCTAAACATGATCTAACAAGTAATGGATATCTGGTTTTTTTGGTCACTTTGTTCAATGCTCTGTAGTCTATGCACTACTGGAAACCGCTGTCCCTCTTCGAAATGAAGAAGAGCGCCGATGACGCAGGAGAAGTGGAATGTTGCATAAGCACTAAGGCTAGCATGTTAACTAGGTATTTTTAAAACATTTCTAACTCTGGCTCTGAGAGAGTGTGAACACAACTGCAGGGTAGTGCAGCACTAGAAATTAAGTCTCTACAACAATCAAATTCCCAATTGGGATGTAATTGTGTAGCCCTCTGTTTGTCAAAGACATTGTGAAAGTCCTGGTATTCTACTGAAAGCTAGTTCAAAGGGCCTGGTTTTGAGGCTGCACAATTCAAGCGAGACGGAGCTCCATGTGCTTTATCATAAAAATGAGTTTGACAGTAAGGGGATCCCAAGGAGACAAATTGGAGGGACCAGTCACTGACAGGGTTATGCAGTTGAAGCCAAGGGATCCCTAAAATAGAGCCAAAGGTAGGTGTGTCTATGTGATCAAAGGTCAAGGTCTCAGTATGCCCAAGCTCACATAATAAAGATAATGGAATAGCTTGATATACAATCATCCCAGAAGGGAGCTCAGAGCCGTCCACAGCTCTAACATGCTCTGGCTCATCTTTTCTAACCCATGGTACATGTGAAGAACTGGCCAAGCCTAGATATAAGAGGTTTCTGGTGGCCCCGGAGTCTACGAGCATTGGTAGAACCAGCCTCTGTTGGGGTGAAATAAGGGTGACTGGTATTGTTAAATATTGTGGGACCTTAAGTGAAGTATTAGCCAAGAAATGGGGGTTTGGTACAAGAACCACACCCAACTGATTTAAGTATTTGCCAGCCTTGCTTTCTTGTTTTCCTGCACGGTCAGAATTCAAGACGTTAGACTTCTGAATTTCCTTCGGTTTGGCAAAGCAATCTCATGCAAAATGCCCCGCTTTACCACAATGCAAACACAGGTCTAATTTCTTTCTCTGTTCTTGTTCATCAGCGGTCAGTGGATCGAACAAGCTCTCAATCTTTATGGGTTATCTAATATGCTGATTCTTAGACTCTGTCTCTTTCTGCATAACTAGCCGTTCCACCTTTCGTTCATTTAACCTACGGTCAAGCCTGACAACTAAATCAATGAATTCGGAACAATCTGATGGTAAATCTACAATATCTTCCATGAAATAAATTGCCTTTTTATAACATATCTTATTTTTATACTTTCTTAACAATCCACCGTATAACAACCTATTTCTAATAGGCTTCAAGGACCTCAGTAATGTCCTTCATCAACTGACTTTCCATATCAAACCATCTATTCCTTTTCCTCCCTCTAAAGGTGCAAAGATTTAGTGTTTTAGATTTCTTCCACCAGTCTATAACTAGACACACGTGACCAATGTCATGCACTCACCTGGTCCCAACCGTGGAGACAATACTGGAGCAGATGCTGAACCTCCTATTCCTACCGTGGACAGCAATTGCCAAGGAACCAAAACCTTAGAGGACACACTGTCCCCTGAGGGAAAGGGGTTTTGGGATAAAATAAGAAAAGAGAGACTCGAGACACTGGGTAACAGGATCTGTCACTTCTGAGGCCTTCAAAGTTTGTGAGGTTAGGTGTGCACTGGACAAGAACATCTGGCTTTGCGATGACACAATGCACTGGTAAATAACAAAAGGAGGCAGTTACCATCCACACACTAGCAAATCTCTACATACAGTGACATCAAATTGACTTCAGTGACATACACTTACAGGTTTCATTAGCAGCATGATATGAGAGCAGAATAACCAACATCGCAGATAGGAGTTTGGGACACTCCTGAGGATTGAATTCAGAATACAGTCTTCAGTACGAAGTTCATACTTATATTAAAGACACTGAAGTGCTTTGTCTAGGCATTACTGTTCATCAGAGAAAC
This sequence comes from Calotriton arnoldi, assembly GCA_963921515.1. Lineage (NCBI taxonomy): Eukaryota > Metazoa > Chordata > Amphibia > Caudata > Salamandridae > Calotriton > Calotriton arnoldi. The sequence continues at coordinate 147,192 of CAWUFW010016949.1, read as the reverse complement.
ACGAAGCTCAAGTCTTTAATCCTTACCCACTAACAGTTCTAGCACCAAGGTTGTAGGAAGTGTCCAGAGAATAAACACACAAGAAGCCCTGGAGCAATCACAGAGAGGGCATGTAGGAAAAGTCTATAGTCTTTGAAGACATGGATAATCAGTCCTGCTTACTACTATAGTAGTATTAGTACTAACCTGATATCAGGTACTTAGCCTAGCACTTCCACTTGAATGAAGTTCAAAGAAAATCTCGAGGCTTTGACTAAAGGAGTCACGAGGGGGTCCGGAGTAGCTGTGCCTGGGGGAGAGAGGAGGAAGACATCAAGGGAGCTGGTGCCACAAACTACAGGTTCAGATGGGCTTGAAGGAGGCTGAAGTACTTCTTGATTCCGGCTGTATTCTTCAGGTGAGTGGGAAGGGGGAAGCTTGTTCCTCAGGGAGCCATGCCAAGTCCCAATTCTGGGTTGGATGGGGTTTATGTACCCTTTTCAAGATTCAACAAATGTAGCTAGATCACATGGGGCACATGGCCGTCTGGAAGGTTCTCGAACCTTAAAAAAAACATGTGTTAGAACACTCTCTTTGACCTTTACAGAATGAGCTGGTGCAACTTTATTATCGGAACAAAATAACAGGAAACGGATGTATTGTTTTCACTTGAACATGCATAATTGAAAACAACACCAAGGCCCCAGTAACAGCGTGAGCAGAGATTGCCATTGGCTCATTGGATTCTGGGGAAGCTTGCAAATACTCAAGCGTAATGGAATCATGGGTTTTGAGGAACATCAGTCATGGTATCATAGCGCGCCAGAAAGAGCCACTGGGGTAAAGCAACATGAGCGCTACGCGATTGGCGCACTACCCAGAGGGTGCATGAGGGGATTGTGACAGAGAGGTGCACGAGGGGGTCGTGACAATCAACAATTTTATCGTATTTACATATTTATTTAGTGGATTCCCCTCATGAGATAAATGGCCGAGTGAATCAATATTTTGTTTTTCTAAGTGCCAGAATGCGTTGCACACTTATCCTCATTGTAAGACGTTTAGGTAATTCTGTATCTAGTGGCACAATTGCTTCCCTGCTTGCCATTTTTAAAAGCAGTTTAGATGTCAGCGAGAAGAGATCACTGATTTGATATGTCAAAACCTGAAAGTCTTCAACCAGGGAGCAGTAACTCGTTTGAATGAAAATATAATCTATTGGCCCTTCTGTACTGCCATGCCTATACGTCTGTCACACTGGTACATCTGAAGCTTAGCGGCCATTAAGGCAGACAAAGCTACGGCTCTGTAGGAAAGCCCTGTAACTTTGTCAACGACTTAGACTTTTGGCACTGTGGAAAGAAAGCCAAAGGTATCCTAAATACCTCCAATGATTCCCCAGTACTCGCTTCTTCCTGATCTGGTTGCAATCTCAAGTTAAAATCTCCCAGAACTAATATCAGACTTGATGGATATGATAATACAATTTGACCTATATTGTCCTCCAATAATCTAAATTGGACTAAATTATATTTGTATTCCCTCTGATTAATGTAAACATTTACTATAACCATACTATCTACTACTTCACCAGGATTGTGGAGCTCTATCTTAGCAGCATGGAGCAAGTCACTTTTCGTTGGCACCTGAGTTTCCTCCTTAGCAATATGCTTACCTAAGTTTCCTCCTTAGCAATATGCTTTGAGATCAAGGTGATTAATCTGCTGAGTTGCGTTCAGAGCCACTCGATGAAGCTTCAGAGTAGATCTGCATGAAACCCAGGTAAGGCAATTTTTCCACCAGCAGCCAAGTCTCCTCGAAACACAGAATCTTATATTCTGACAAAATTATCATTTCATCACATTTTAGGATGTGCCTAAGCCCATACACATTCCATACTAATAGCGAAAGGTTGTTGGTAGGTGTCTCATCCTAATCTATATCACTTAACCTGGAGAATTCCTGCCGAGTTGCATGGTCTGGATTGTTTGGGTCAATCTGTTATAACTATTTGTCGCTATAGTCATGCAGAGATTATCTCTCTTATATCCTGTTGTTTTATTTGCTCCATTGATCTATCTTACAGGTTTCGAGAATCAGGTTTACCTGTCTGACATTTAGACGTGCATGATAATTTTGTAATGATTCTACTTGTTTAACAACTTCTTTTGTGGGTGGTACAAGTTTTATACCTTTTAATGCTAACTCATCCCTTGCATCCTCTGAGATTCTTTATTAGTCTAGAGAAGAATGTGACCACTGTTATTTCCTTCCCAGATCCCCATAGAGAAATCCCACTTCCTTGATATCACTAGACGTTATATCTTTTAGGGCCATACATGTATGGAAGACCTCAAGTATGTTTGACCTATTCAGCAGTCTTATTTTGCTTGCTCTCTTCCCTTGCCTGACAATATCAAAGTAAATTACCAATGGATCTGCAACTGGTTGCAATCCTTCAGCATACCTTAGGTTGTTAGTTTTAGTGATGTTAGTACTGCTGACCAACCTAGGTGTATTAGTTCTTGTGTAAATTATTCATCCCTCCTGTAGGGTCGAAGGAAATGAAGTTGGAAAAAGAAGTAGTTATGACACCCACAGAGATCAGGGGATATGCACGAATTCTTCAAGCACTCAACACATCAGCTTGATCAAGGAGGCTGGCATTTGCCCCCAGATTCCACCAGAGAGTACCCCTTACCTCATTATCTTGAAAAATACCCCCAAATTTGCAAATTCCTGCTCTTGACACTCGCGCCTCCATCCTGAAAAAAGTGATTTCTTTTGGCTTAGGAAATACTCAGGATGGACTTGCAACTTGCTCACAGAGATTTTTTCTGTTAGAAGAGTCTCCTGGGTTGGGTCACATGTGAAATCCTCACTAGGGGACTGTATAATAATAAACTTTACATTGTTTACACCCATTAAGAGCACAGAAGGGGAACATCAAAGCACATCCCCTAAGCTTCCTTTATGGCCCACAGAGAGACCACTTAAGAACACTCTCTTCGCAGGAAGTACCTATGTAAATTGTAATATATTGTGATTTAAATACATTTCTATCATGCAACTGCCAGTCTCCAATATGTATGAGGCTTTGTCATCTTTGGAACAGCTAGATTGACCAACAAGCTTCTCTCGGACCGTCAATAATGACTCAGTGACCAGCCCTTTCCATAGGGATGACTTATTCATTGTCAGCACTGGTCCCGCTGTCCCTTCAAATTTAAATGTAATTTTCTGGAATATGGCGGGCCTGCAGGCCAAATTGCATAACCCTGACTGGCTCCAGTTAGTGAAGTAGCATGACATCATTTGTTTTCGGGAGACATGGACACGACCCACAATTCATTAATGTTTTTGCACCTTTAGCAGTCCTGCAACTCCATCATTCCCAGGAAGGGCTAAGGGTGTCTTGATACTATTTTCGATGTTAATCTTGTTAGCCTGACAGCTCGGGAACTGTATTGTACGTCTCATTACCAAATGTTTCTTCTCAAGCTCCAAAAACCACACAACCTTCTATTGATTAATATCTACCATAACATTTTTGATTCTTTGACTAAAGATGTTGGAGAATTAAAAAACCACTTGCAGAGAGCAGGCAAAACAATGACTTTTTGATAATGTGGGTAGTGGACTTCAATATCTGCACATGTGACCCTAAAACTATGATGACCTGTGATCTTTGGGATGACACAAACATGCCACTAACACATTATAGACTCACCTCTTTATGTATATGACTTTTTGTCAGGATTTTACCTCTCTTAGTAATGATCCAGTGCCAACATTAGTTGGTACAGGCTTTTGCAATACAATCGATCATATGCAGTTTTCAATGGACTTAGTACCCATTTTTCAGAAGTATGAGATAATAACAAGCCGCATTAGTGACCATAACCTTCTCTCCCTACAATTGTCAATAGCCTTTGTTAATGAAGCTGCTCAGGTTCCACATAACACCATTGAATGTACTAAGAACAGGGGTATTCACATTATGTGGAACCAGGTTGACAGGGATCTATTCATGAGGGACCTAGTGGTAAATAATCAGGCATCAATTAATTTCACTTTACAGCAAAAGGGCTCCCTCAGGGACATTGTTCAGGCATTCACTCCTCGAGTGCGCATATTGCAACAAAGCTAACTAAGTGTAAATCTGCTGAGTTAACTAGCCCACATTGGTTTAATAAAAACTGTTCTAAAGCCCATAAAAGTTTAAAGACAGCACTTGGGAAACGCCCTTGGGATAAGCTTGAAATAGTCAGGGCACACGTTTCTAAGATTTTTGTCCCCAGTAACCCAACCCAGACAGCTCTGTTAGGGGGGAGAAACTGATTACGATCTTAAAGCTGCTAGCAGTCTGAGTAACTTTATTGAACTAACAGATGTCATCTTTGCCATTAAAAGTTGCCCCCCCAGATAAATCCCCTGGACCGTACGGAATCCTCTCAGATTTATTTATGGAGCAACCTCAATTCTGGGGCCCATTTATTGCCAGTGTTTTAAGAGCAGCTGTTGTAGGGCCACTAGTTCCAACTTGGCAAGAGGCAACAATTGTACCCGTATTCAAAAAAAGGGATAAATATCAACCCTGCTGTGGGCCCTTTTTCGGTCTCGGCCTGCACCAGTGCTTGCGCTGGTCTGGCCGAGAGTTTTAGTAAGTGGGTTTTGGAAGTGCAAACACTGGCTTTCGGCTGGCGACCAGCTTGAGTTCACGATGGCGTGCACGCGCAGCTGGCATCTGGGTTTCCTATCTCTTCCTCATTTATTCGTCATGGCTCATTAACTCTCTGGACTCTGATGTTTCAATCCCAGCAGCAGCTCACATTACCAACTGAGGGCCCTGGACTACAGTCGCATGAAAAACAACAGCGATTAGCATTGAAATGCAAGCTTTTTTTTGTCTAGTTAGAAATATTGCTTCGGTGGGTTGATTTCACCTTATATCGCTATTTGTTTTATATTGGGAGTCACAGCCTAATTAGCAGTATTTTTGTCTCTCACTGTTTTGTTTTAAAATATTTATTCGCGCAAAGCACAAAGCTATATTTAAGGTTACTTTTTCCGCGTCACTTCTTCACTCTATTTAAACTCCACACCCCCCACTCTTATTGCCTCTCCTTCTCTCTCTCTCTCTCCCCTCTCTAATTCTCTCTCTACTTAATTAACTCTCCCCTCTCTATCTTTTTTAGCCTTTCATTCTCTCACCCCTTTATCTGTTTCTCTTTCAAACTCCTTCATTCACTCTCTCTCCCCTTCTTTCTCTCTCTCTCTATCCCGCTCCACTCTTTATTCTATGTACACCCTTTCTCTCTCTTTCTCTCTCACCACCCTCTCTAATTGGGCATTATATCTTCACTCTATCTCTCACTCGGCAACACCACAGCATCACTCAGCGCAACCACAGCATCAATCAGAGCCAGCACAGCATCAATCCGAGCCAGCACAGCATCACTCAGCACCAACACAGCATCACTCAACGCCATCACAGCATCACTCAACGCCATCACAGCATCACTCAACGCCATCACAGCATCACTCAACGCCATCACAGCATCACTCAACGCCATCACAGCATCACTAAGTGCAACCACAGCATCACTAAGTGCAACCACAGCATCACTCAGTGCAACCACAGCATCACTCAGTGCAACCACAGCATCACTCAGCAGAACCACAGCATCACTCAGCACAACCACAGCATTACTCAGCACAACCACAGCATCACTTAGCGCCACAACAGCATCACTCCGCGCCACCACAACATCACTCCGCGCCACCACAGCATCACTCAGCGCCACCACAGCATCGCTCAGCGCCACCACAGCATCGCTCAGCGCCACCACAGCATCGCTCAGCGCCACCACAGCATCGCTCAGCGCCACCACAGCATCGCTCAGCGCCACCACAGCATCGCTCAGCGCCGCCACAGCATCGCTCAGCACCGCCACAGCATCGCTCAGCACCGCCACTGCATCGCTCACCACCACCACTGCATCACTCAGCATCACCACAGCATCACTCAGCGCCAAGACAATATCACTCAGCACCACCACAGCATCACTCAGCGCCACCACAGCATCACTCAGCACCACAGCAGTATCACTCAGCAACACCTGAGTATCATTCAGCATCACCTCAGCATCGTCTCTGCAACAGTCACCACCACCACCACCACTACCACCTCAGCATCACTCAGCACCACCTCAGCCTGCTCTCGGAATCTGGCATCTGTTGATTCTCCCCTAGCGTCTGGCCGCTGCTAGTGTTATAATACAGGTACTAGTTCCCAACCTTCACCCTCCGATTGTTTATGCCCCCTCAAAAAAAAAGCTTTAACAAACAACCATTGCAATAGGCAGAAACAAGTTGCCAGCATTGCAAGAACAAAAGAAAACTGAGGACATTTTTTATTGTAAATACTTTTTTTAATATGGTCGTTCAGTTTTACATAATGCCTTCTTGGTCATATATAAAGTAACAAAAATGCTTCTGACACTTTTTTATTATAACTTTTCAGCATGCCGCACAGCAGCCACACTTCTCTACAGCACAGCTTGAAGACATTGGCAAAGTCAATAGCTCTGGCTAAACAATTATAAGACCCCAAAGGCGAGACCTATTGGCTATGCCAATGCTTGTTGTTACTAGACAGCACTAAAAAATACTGTGCAGGGTCACATTGTCTAAATTGAAAGAGTGGTTTTCTGAAAATTGGGGACTGTCTGATGCACAGTTTGAGTTTCGCCCAGGGTTGTGCACAGTGGATCAGAGCCTCAAACTTTATCTCATCACACAAAAAGGCAAATAAGGAATGCATATACCTGGCCTACATGGACTTAGCATGGGCATTTGATGCAGTCCAATGGTCCAAGCTTTGGGGCATTATGGAAGGACTGGGAATAGTTAGAGCTGTGGTTGATCTACTCTGTCGACTGCATGCCCACACTTCAGCCAAGATTCGCTACAGCAGGGAGGGCACTCTTTCGCCCAAGATCAATTCTGTAGTTGGAGAATGCCAAGGCTGTGTATTGGCACCCTTTCTCTTTCTATTATATATCAATGGTTTAGAAGAGTCCATGAGCTGCAGATTCTTCTGGATGCCTTTAACACTTTTATGGATGAACTTGAGCTCAAGACAAATCTAGCAAAACCATTTATAAGATGTGTCGATCCAGGCTTTCCAAATCTCTGAAATGTAGGCTCTCTGGTGCAGAGATCATTGAAGTCCCAAATTGTACATATTTGGGTATCCCATTTGATTCTGCTTTTAACTGGAAGTTTTTGTTAAAAATCAGAGGCTTACACTTTCAGAGATCCGTTGCCTCAATTTCTCAATTTGCTAAAAAACTTGGGCATAAACCCGTAAAGTACCTAGTCTACATTTTTAAAAGTAAGTGCCTATCTATTGGCACTTTCGGAGTAGGTGTGTGGGATTATACCAATAGTGCCTCTTTGCAGAAAGGGAAATCAAATTTATAAGAAGGCTTTTGGCCATCCCCCAATCAGCACTTATAATCTTCATAATCTTCTGCCATACTGTAGTGGGTCTCGGTTTCGCAGAAGTCTACGATTAATTTTAGCCCTTGTTACTGTGGCTTATATTTTGGAGGAAATCTCAAGCACACTTTTGAAGAGCCATATTGTCTGATTGTCTTGCTATGGAAAATGCAACTGATATCCCATAGTTGTTTTATGTGAAAAATAGCTTTAATGTTCTTGGGATTCCAAAGCTCTTTTTGGACCCAGACAATTCTGCGTATTTTACTCCATCTGTAGTTAAAGAACTTTTCTATAGATGATATTTATATGTGAGTGTGGCAAATCTGGATACATGGGCCTGTGGAACAATTTCCTGAATCTAACTGTGAGCCCTTTGTCGGCATTATACCTCCAGCTTATCACGAATGAGTGGCACAAACTCTTACTTACGTGGTCATACCTTAACTTACTCCACTTTCTTCTGGACTTTCCTACACAAGGGCTGTGGTTTGTATCACTTCCCCCATGCCCCTGTGATGGCAACTCTGTATAAAGCACATTGCTCTTTACGTTATTTTGTTCACTTTACACTGTAGAAAGGAAACATTTTTTGCTCCCAATTTTGTGCAAGTTTAACACACAATCTTATAAGATGCCTTTTATTTTTTGACAGTGACTAGGGAGCTCAGAAATACATTATGCCACAATTAGTTTTCTAAAAAGTGCCTTATTGATTAGAAAGAGATATAGAGAGTAGAGGTCACGTTGGCTCTTATTCTTTATTTTTATAGTAAATTCCATTGCAATGTTACTGTATATATGAATTCCTTTTTTTAATCTTTCTCTTTTTAATGTTTTTTATACTAATGTATTTTTGTCTTTGCTATGCACTTTTAAGGCTCATTGTAACTGAATTTTTGACTGACAGGGCGGAGGTTGACCGGGCTGCAAGATGACCGCTCTCTAGACCGGCTCCACCTGCGAGCTCAACATCCTTTCATGATCTGTGGATCTGAGAGCTGCCTACCTACTCGACGGTCCACTGCAGTGACCCCAACTCTTGGTTTTTCCTGGACCAGTTTGGCCGCGACTGTGGGCCCCGGCGGGCTGCAGTGTGAAAAGGGCAGAGGCCTACTGATGGCATGGTACCGTCTACTCTGCGGAGCCCCATCCTCTGGTGGTTGCGGAGGTGGTGTCTGCGGGCCACATGTCGATCCTGCCAGGGTTCTGCACGGACCTCCAACTTCTGTTTGTTCTGCGGCTGGTGCCTCCCGGGAGCCTGCTCTGCTGCAACAGCCACCCGACCCCAGAGCTATTCATCACAAGCTGTGCTCTGCGGCATGGGGATTGTCGGCTGTGCGGCAGGGCTGACCTGCGGGGAGCCCGCTGTCATTCCCTGGGCCCCTCAGACTGACTGCTATCACCGGGGGCCTATGTGAGCACATCTGCTGGTGGCAGGGTTGTGTGGCCGTGGGACCCAGTGTTGTATTCCGCTTTAGGTGTCCGTATATAGGTTTTCCTGAAACATGTCCTTATATAGGCACAATTCGCATTGCCCTTATATAGGCATAGAATCCCAGTCCTTGTTTAGGCATTAGCCGTGCACTCCAAATACAGGCATGGTCACCGACATCCGTCCACCCTAACGTCACAACGAGTTCTTAGAAACCAGACCCTTAAGCTCTCGGGAGTTTCTCTAGCACAGGATTATTGATTTCTCCAAGAACTCATCTATTATGTATGAACCGTTATACCTTAAGGGTTCATTCCTGACGTCTTCCTCTGTCCGACTTCACGTCAATGCTAACATTCAAAGGCACCTACCAGGTATAAATATACCTTCCCTTGCCCAAGCAAGTTAGAGGAGACCTCGACTTCAGAGGAGCCCATATCCCGGCCTGACGCACTGAGAAGACGCTGTCATTCCTGCTCGCAGAAGAATCCAGCTTCCAGTGTTCTGACTCCCTTCGCGGGGTGTTAGAGTTCCAGATCCGGCAAGAGATTCCCACCTCTCTCATTCTCAAGGTATGGAGCTGACTAGAACCTAGAGGGACTCTTGGCATACTAGACTTAACATACTCTTAGTAAACCATACTAGAGAATACTCCACCTACTTCTTACCTTTCCCTACACCTAGACTAGGTTAGGTACATTGGGGTAGAACTAGCTTAGAGACGCATCGTAGCAGTACTCGCATTTTTAGCTCATGTTATTTATGTATGTGAATATATGCTAAAAGATAATGCTAGCGCAGTATTATTTATTTCTACTGCTTACGCTGTACATTATTTATCTTGCATACTGTCTTGTGATCATAACAGCACACATCTCTTACACAAGAAACAAGACTGTTCAATAAAACCTCTTTATTGAAACGCCCGTCTTTTCTTTCTGTGTAACTCTGTGGAAACTAAGCATGCACGATTGACTGAGTGAAACTGTTATCTATTGTTTCCACGATTCTGAGACGTGTTCCGATTCTAAAGGGAAACCAAGTAGTCATGTTTATGCGGTTGCCAGAAACTACTCCCTTCTTGTTCTCAAGGAGTTTCTAGTGGCCTCTGAGCTAGCTGGCACAAAAGTAGTTAAGTTTAATATACTCGATAGGGACATACCGACCTCAGTCCTATGTCAAGCCTATAGGTTATATTATTCCAATGCGCAGAGCCTATTATGGAAATAGGAACTACACTACACCAGTTCTGTGGCTGAAGATATGCGATGAGGGCCGGGTCTGAGACAGGGGTGAGTGCGGCCACCCTCAGCTTACCTGATGAGGCACCACATGCATGGTGGCCAGCTCCTCATATAGGCTGCCTAATCTTTTTGAATCTGAGTACCTTGCCTAGTGGGCGACGCAGCAGGACTGCACCTGCCGCATTTTTTCCCGTTGCGTGTCCTAGGCCTGTGCTGCTCCTTGCTCTTACTGCTGCCCAGTGACGCTTTGACTGCACCTCAGGTTAATGCGACTGGGGGCCCGTGACTGGCCAGGTCCCAGGCAGGGTAACCTGGTTGTTGCATCTGCGAAGACAAGGGCATCCCATGGATTGTGTGTATCCACCATACAGACTTCTGGCACTCTGAGCTTAACACTGCCCATGCAACTCATCTGGCTTGCCCTGCTTACCTGCGCCCATAGTTTTACTGGACCAGCGCCTTCCCCACTTACATTGAAGTGCATTGTTCTGTGGGTTATTGGGGGAGCTTGCACCTGTTTTGGGGGCATGCCTGGCATAGCTTCTCTGATCAGCGGGAGGTCCCCCCATTGTGTTTGGGACTAGGCCTTGGCATAAAATTCTGCTCCAGAGTGCAGAGTTCCGAAAAACTCCACGTAGTGGCGCAGAGTTTCTTCTCTCTCACTGTTTGCCAACGTTAAGTTGGTGAGTGAGGAAAATCATATGGTAGACCACCTTCCGGTGAGATTTCTCAACGTGGGCGGTCGCAGCAGGTTGCTACTGCTCGCATTGAGAAACCTGCCGCTCACGTTGAGGAAGCTGCTGCTCGAGTAGAACATCTACTTGAGTGGCAGAAAGAAGCAGCACCCTCTTGCGCTGCACGTGGTCCTGTTTGCCCTGATTTTACTTCACGGGACAAACTCCTGGCGCTAAAAATCAGCACAAGCAGCACGACTTACCTTACTCCACTGCTTGCGGAACTACGCAGAATGCAACAGAGTTTTTCCGGCACTTCAAGGAGTTCTACGTAGAAGAACTCTGCGCAGTGCTGTTCAGAACATGGGGCTGCTTGTCCCCCTAGTTGACTGGGTGTGCCGAGTCGTGGTGGGGCCAGAAAGACACTGCAGAGCACATCCCAGATCATAGCACCTTAGACCACTGCCTCCTGGACCCCCGAGTCTGCCTTGTTTCTTCTGGCATCTCACCTGGGCTGGCCTTTCCCCATAGACCTGCAACTCGAGAGGCGCAGCTGCTGGGACTGCCATAATCCTTGATCCTGGGCAAACACTACACCAAACAATTGAAGCTCCCATTCGAGAGCAGGGGCCTGATCTGGCAAGTGGACCATGAGAAGCGATCCGAGGCCTCCCCGGAGCGATCAGGGCTGGACAATCACTGAGACATAGACATAAAAGAGCTCCTAGTGGATGTGAAGTTGAGCCTGAAGGCTATTGATGCTAAGCTAGACCTCTTCACCAGTAGCCTAATCACATCAAACAACATGTAAACAAACATCGGGACAGACTGGATCATCTGGAGAATCGTGTCTCAGACATGGACGTTTCACAGGCAGACTTCAAGGACCAACTATTAAAGATGGACAGAGTGCTCAAACTCATAAAGGCCAAAAACGAAGACCCTGGGGTGTGCTCCCGGTGCAACAACATGCAGATCACGGGTATCCCAGAGTCCACTGCCACTACCAAAATGGAAGATCTTGTAGATACTTTGTAGGTAATGCTGCGCGAGCTGTTTGGGGAAGGCCTGTCCACGGTCTTCATTGTTGAATGTACGCACCTCTCAATGGCCCGCAGCCCCCACGGGGCACGTTTCCTCATCCCATAGTTGCACGACTCTTGAACTACAGTGACCAAGATGCGGTATTGAGGCTCAAGCATGAGCGGGGTTCCATCCACTATCAATTAAATATCCTCTCTTTCTACCCAGATTTCATGATGCCAGCCAAATGAATCCTCCAAAAAGCCGAAATTCCTTACGCATTAATGTATCCAGCGAAATTGCAGATCACTCTGTATGGCAAACCTCATTATTTCACAATTCCTAAATCTGCTCTAAAAGTTGCCAAGCATGCTACCAAAGGAGTACGCTTGCCCGGGATCCCATTGAGCCACAAATGATTGATAACACGCCATTGTCTGTCCGTTTTATTCCTGAGTGTTTCAACTTTGCTACTTACTCCTTTATTACTGCTACTGTTTTCAAACGTGCTTAGTACATGGCAGGTAGCCCCTTCTGGTGTGTATTATTACTGTTCTTGATATGTGGTTCTAGTGGAAGACATTCATATTTTTCTGGCACCTGGTGGCACCTTGTGTTACCCCCGGCTTGGCCACCCTCCCATGTTCATTCTCCCGGAAACTCTCTGATCGCAGGGATGATTTCCATCCATGTCACCAAGTTGCAGGGGGATTGTTGGGGAGGGTTCTCTCAACCAACTTCCTGGGTTGGTGTGGGTGGGGGGGTTGGGCGAGATTGTTTCTTTTGCATGTTTGTCTTTGACAAGGTTCCCTTTCTTTATGTGTATCCAGCCACAGTACACTGTACATTCCTCTCCAAATCGCTTTATCCATGGTGAATTATAGGGGCTAGCCCACCATTCTATCTATCATCTAGGGGTACCATGACTAACACTACCTGCATCATGTGGAATATTTGAGGTCTTAACGACCACAGAAAGTCATGTCTGGTCCACGCCTATCTCAATAGGCATAAATGTCGACATATGCTTTTTGTAGGAGCCCTATTTGGCAAGCTCGAACTCCCCAGGCCTGCACTCCCATTGGTGTGGGGAAGCACACACTCCCATCTATTCTAACTATGCAAGGGGTGTTGCCATTCTGCTGCTTAAAGGGCTCCTGTGGCAGCTGTCATAACCTGCATTGATAGTGAAGGGCAATATGTCATTCTAGCTGGATAATTGCACAGGCAACCTGTAACCCTGGCTGCCATTTACAGCCTGAATACGGACGATCCAGAGTTTTTCTCTGGTATTTGGAGACTAATCTCAAGTCTCTGGCCCCGTGCACTGATCTAAGGCAGGGCCTTCAACGTACCTCTTGATGACCTGCTAGACCGTTCTGGCACCTCTAGGCGCCGGAACCCCAATGCAGCACAGACAATAAACACAATCATACATGATAACTATCTACATGATGTCTGGTGACACCCGCATAAAAAAAGCCTTGGAGGGTACATGCGTATCAGTGCACCTTAATGCCTGGTCCAGGATAGATTATTGGTTAACTTACAGGGCTGTCCAGACGTGGACCACTAGGGTAGTCCATCTCCTTTGCACCCTTTCCCCTGTCCTTCTAGAATTACAGGTCCCCAGGTGGTGCTGCGAACAATCAATGCCTACTGCCGGATGCGCTGCGCGATGCAGCGTTCCAGGAGGATATTCACAGTGACATAGTGTACTACTTCATTAATAATGCAGGCTCCGTTGAGTTGCCTTCCAAGCTATGGGAGGCCTTCAAGGTAGTTATTCAGGGGGGCTGTATCTGAAAACAATCTGGAGTTCTGAAAGCCATACGAGGCCGTTTCTTTTGACTAGAAGAAGACATTCGGGCATGGGAGATGGAATATTTTCGCTCCAAAGATGCCACTAAACTGGTCCACATTTGGGAAGCACTGTCTGAGTTCCAAGAAGAAGCTGATTGGGAAACCCATTACTTACACCGAAACGCGCGGGCTCGGCGACTTGGGGAAGGAAATCGCCCGGGCAAGACACTTGCGGGCCTGCTACGCATATGCCGAGCTTCCACGTATGTGATGGTACTACTTGATGGGGACTCTAACTCCATGTCCTTCTGTCCTCCATCCCCTGTTATGGATACTGTCCTCCTACTACTCCTCCTTATACACAGCCACTCCTATTCTGGGGCCGGATGAGCTAACCAAATACTTCAACACTATACAATAGCTATGGCTCGATAGTGCTCACTGTGCCTACTTAGACTTGCCCATTACTAAAGAGGAAATAGAACAGGCTATCATGAGCCTACCTGGAGACCAGGCTCGGGGCTCGACGGTCTGACCACTGCCTTTCACCAGGAGTTTACCTCCTTGCTGGCTCCACACCTTTTGGCCATGTTTCAGGACTCACTAAATGTAGGGACCTTGCTGCCCTCACTGAGAGAGGTGGTAATAATAACGCTCCTCAAACCGTACAAACCGTCAAACCAATGCAACTCCTATAGGCCCCTATCCTTAATCAATCTTGACAAGAAAATCTATGCCAAGATCCTTTCCAATCATTTTCTGCCCCTTCTGCCAACTATAGTTCAGCCTGATCAATTGTGCTTCATACTAGGATGCTCCACATCGCACAACCTGCATATCATCTTTGCGCTCATGCACCATTTAGACCGCCAGATCACCACCACTACTGCTGCCCTTTTAGACGCCACTAAGGTGTTTGACTCCCTGGAATGGGCATAACTCTTTCCCCTGCTGGCACACCTTGGCTTCAGCCCACAAATCATTAGGCAGATACAGTTCCTTTATACCCTGCCCACTGCTAGGGTTTGGTTGAACGGAATACTCACCGATCCTTTCCCGATCACCAGTGGTATGCAACAAGGACGCCCGATATCAACGCTCCTTTTTGAGATAACGATTGAACCGTTGCCAGCAAGGCTCAGATAGTGCCATGAGAATAGGGGCATTGACTTTACCACCAGGGGACTGGTGGTTTTGATGTACGCAGATAATATTACTTTATACACCAAAGATCGGAGTGAGAATTTGGCTCCCTTGACGCGCGGAGTGGTAAGATTTGGCAGTTACTCAGGCATACAAATCAATTGGTCCAAATCCATTTTATTTCCCCTCATGTAGGAGACATTACCTTTTGTAACGGACTACTCCCTCAAATGGGCATTGGAACCAGTTCGGTACTTGGGCATCTGGCTAAATTGAGACCCTGAATAACTATGAGTAGTTAACTACGGACACACAGTCGACTGGCTGGAAGACAGAATTCCCGTTTAGTCCAAACGGCCACTGTCTCTTGTGGGGCTCATTGCGACAGCTAAGAGGATAGTCCTCCCCAAGTTCCTATACCTGTTTCTTAACATTCCCCTACCACTGATAGTCTAGTTCTTTTACCATCTCAAGTCTAATGACACTGATATGGGCGAACAAACAACTGTGTGAATCTTGGGATCTCCTGACTTTGCCATTTGCGCAGGGTGAACTGGGAGCGCCTGACATTAAATTATATGCACTGTGAGCCCAAGCTCAATTTCTCCACTACTGGCTTCACCTCACCCCATTCTAGCCCCACACAGCCATAAAATTAGATAGTGCAATCCCATGGCCTTTGACTATGGCACTCTATGCACCCTATAAAACACCAAGGGTGGAAATTGACAGTGGAATATTTGTGTTGGGCATGGAAGGGATTGCCCAGGTGAGCTGGTTTAGCGTGTCTATACTCTCCTTCCATCCCCCTTGCTGACAACTCCCTGCTTCCGCCTCTCCATGACAAGGGTGCTGTGATGCAGGTACACGGGCAACAGCTCATTACATTCTCAGACCTATACCCTGAGGATCATTTCATTCCCCCATTTGAAGCCACGTCCTCCCCTAACCTCCTAGACACTCTCCTTTATCAACAACTCTGGGCAGCTTGCCATGCTATTCATGACACATTCCCTGCCCCACCACCACCTCTCCCAGCACTGGAACTTGTCCATGCTTCCCCATCCCAGCGCAAACTAATTGCACGCCCATATAACAGTATGCATACTGCCTTCCCGATCACCACCCCACTTGCACACAGGGGGTAGGATGTGGACATTGATCCCCAACTAACGGATAAGCAATGGGAGTTCTGCTGCGGTCAGCTGGCATTCCCCTCTCCAAATCACAAACTACGTCTAATGCACTTCAAATTTTTCAACTGCATATACCGCACCCTGCTCCAGCTCTTCAGAATGGGGCTTCTACCGTACCCCCACTGCCTCTGCTGCCGCTCCCCTCAGGCTTCCTATATCAATCTGGCATGCCAGTGCCCGTGATTGGCATCATTCTGGGAAGAGGTGTACACGACTATACATGCTTTCACTGGGCACCTACCACCCTACACCTCCTGGTAGGGCTTCTTGGGTTCGTCGCAGACACACATGTATTTAACTGTCAACTCACTGCCATGCTATTTCTATTAGCTAAATGAAGGGGGGGCCATACACTGGGGGGGAAACCTGCTCCCACATGCAAGGCTTGGTTCTGAGATGTCACATACTGTCAGGAGCAACTATATAATTACTGCCATTTAATGCCAATACGTTCCTCTCTCAAAGACATATGGGGGCCCTTTCTATCCTTTCTTTGCCAAAAAGATGCCTCTTCGTCGTTGGCAGATAAATCTGATTGGGGGGCACATTCAGATCAAGATAGCACTCAACCATCAGCCCCAGCTTCCCAAGAGAGAAGCAGCACAGTACTCTTGCTAAGATGAGTGGTTATGCACGCCAACTTGGTGGAGATATCACCGGCCTGTTGGTTACACCCTGTGCAGGATATTTAGCTGATAACTGCTGCATATACATGGCATTAGGTCTCCCCAGCCTCTGTTCCATACTCTTTTCTGAATGATCTGTAAATTACATCTGTACCGCTCAAACATTACTTGTGTATATGTGAATGTGATTCCTGTGGTTGAATTGTTTCCTATTGCTAAATGCCAATAAAAAGATTACAAAAGAAAAAAGATTTTTGACTGACTGACTAGTTCTTGTATTAATAACCCCATCTAACCTCCTCTAACCTTCCTGGTCAGGTTCCCTTGTCCCACTTGCGTGGGTCGATGGTGTTATGCAATTTTGTTTACTAATAACTTTATTAATGAATCTACCATTGCTCAATTGTTCACCAACACCACCAGGAAACCCTTTAATTCTGAGCCCTGAATTTCACACTTGCTTCATCTCTTGAAATAGCTTTTCTAATTTCGCTTTATAATGGGTTTGTTCCCTTCCAGACAACTTCACAGAACCTTTAATCTTCTTGCTAACTACTGGATTTTTTCTTTTTGTGCACACATTACTACCTTGAGGCTATGTCACACTTTTACTCTTTGTTTTTGTCTCCCTTCGCTCCTTAGGGTTTTTTCTTGGGATCTCTCAACCATTTGCCAAACGTTTGTGTCCTCCTTCTCTCTAGGGCCCTTCTTCTATAAGAAACATACTCTCCCCTGTTCTTCACTAGCAATCAGGACTTTAGACACACAAATATCCGGGGTACCACTTCCTCCAGCTTAATTTAGCAATGCCTTATTGATCTATTTAAATCTTACACAGGCCCATTCTCAGACCTTACTGGCTGCACTAGTGAGGGCATACATCCAGTAATAGCCTTCAATACTATTGCAATATAGTTGATAGCCCATTTTCTTTTATTGGTTCATCATTATTTGCCACTGTTGCTTCCAGAATCCCATGCAGAGTTTTTTGGATTAATAATAATACATCAACCAGAGACCCTCTATTTTTCTGCAGACATATCTAGACTTGGCATAAATAAATGATTTGATCGGTACAATAGGCGGGGATTTTCAGAGCAATAAGCTTCTTTCCTGCTTTCCATACTTTAATTGAAGCAGTCCCTCCTGATACTTCAGTCCCCTGTCCCCCAAGAAATTCCCATATATTCATCAGCTATTTGGGAGTCGGACATATTTTCCTGCCAGATTACTGGTAAGGAGGATAATCGTGGTTCTAGTACATACAGTGAATCCACACCTTGTTGAGAAACAAAGGAACTATCCTTCAGATTACTAGTGGTAAGTACAAATTCCTTGTACCCACTTCCATTAGATGCCTTGGATGCAGGATGTATCCCCCTCTTAACTCTCTTGCTAAAATGTTTCCCCACAAACCCTTTTATAGATGCAACCTGATTGATCAGACCAGACAAACTGAAGCGATGTCTTTTAGTATCAAAATCTCCCCCACCTTCGCTGTGGCAGGACTGTTGGTCTATAGGCCCCCGGACTCCGAGTTGTCTGAGCTGTTGGAGATTTGCGATTTCATCACTGATCTGTCACTGAGACATGCAAAGTTCATTGTCCTGGGCGATTTCAATATCCATATGGACAATAACAACTATCCCTTAGCCTCTCAGCTGTCCGACTCCCTCAAGGGTTTAAACCTTACCCAAATGGTTACACTTCCTACTCACAAAGCCGGTCATCTACTGGACCTGATCTTTTCCAATGTCCCTACTTTAAATGTGGCAGATCCCATCCCTCTCACATGGTCAGATCACAGCCTAATACCTTTTACTTTCAATGGTCCAAGTTACAGAGATCCAGTAAAAGCCAAATATGAAAATAAAAGGAATTGGAGGAAAGTCTCATTGGAATCAATGGGACCAGCACTTTCAAACATCTCTCTGCTGCTCACAGGGGAACCTAGCTGTGATGCTTCCTCCTTCAATGGCTGGGTTACCACAGCTCTTGATAAAGTAGCCCCGTTTAAAAACACGAAAACAATTAGAACCAAACCATCCGCCCCCTGGTTTACAGATGAACTCCGCAAGGAGAAAAGCCTCTGTAAAAAGTTGGAACGGACATGGCGGAAAACATATGATGCTGAGACTAAGAATGCTTACAGAGCAGCATTAAAACAATTTAAAAACTCAAATGCCACACTATTAGGGCCTTTCTGGCTGATCAAATTATAGCCTCTGACAACTCTGCCAAAGAAGTTTTAGGATTGTCCAAGGATTTATCAAGCCAGAGGCCTTGAAATGCACTATTGCATCATCTGCCACCTTGTGTGAGGATCTCTCCGCCTTTTTCCAGGATAAAATACAGACAATATACTCTACATTTACCCCAACAAAAACCCCTACCCCATCCCCACTCAAACCTCGCTGCTCAGACACTTGGTGTGAATTTCACCAGTTCAGCTCTGAAGCCTCCCTTAAACAACTTATTAAAGTCAAATCTGGATCTCCGATTGACCCATGTCCGGCTAAGTTTTATACTTCACTTGCCCTATTACTAAACCCCTCACTTAACCAGATCTGGAACGCATCCTTAAACTCAGGCACCTATCCATCTATCTGGAAAACTGCACTAGTACAACCCATTCTTAAGAAAGAAGATGCTGACCCGACTGAATTAAAAAATTTCAGGCCGATCTCCCTCTTGCCAGCACCGGCTAAGATCTTGGAGAAGGAAGTGCAGAAACAACTCTCAGCTTACCTAGAATCGAACAAACTTTTACATGACTCCCAATCAGGATTCAGGTCAGGATATAGCACTGAGACAGCTTTACTGGAAGTGGCAGAAACGATACGAGAAACCTTGGACCATGGTAATTATGCAATGTTGGTGCTGCTGGACTTGTCCTCAGCATTTGACACTGTCTCACACCCGATCCATTTGGAGAGGCTTGAGCAGATGGGCGTGGGGGGCACCGTTCTAACCTGGTTTTGCTCCTTTCTCGAGGGCTGCTCCCAGAAAATCTTTCTTCGCCCATATGTCTCCTCCGCTCGCCCGCTGATCTGTGGAGTCCCTCAGGGCTCGGCCCTGAGTCCGACCCTTTTTAATGTTTATCTCGCCCCACTTGCCTCAATCATCGAACAACACGGTGTCAAGGTGGTCTCGTACGCTGACGACACCCAGCTGGTGTTTTCTTTCAGGGATTACTCTGAGGCAGTTTTCACTAATTTCAAACAATGTCTGATTAATATTTCATCCTGGATGACAGACAATTGTTTGAAATTAAACACGGACAAAACAGAAGTTCTGTTTTTCAACCAGCCATCACCACCTAAAGCTGAACTCTGGTGGCCAACGGAACTTAATCCTCCTCCTCTGCCAGTCCTCACTGCGAGAAATCTAGGGTTTAAATTTGACTCCGCTCTCTCAGGAAAGCCCAGATATGCCTAGTTTCATCTTCATGCTTCTGGAAGCTGAAAACCCTGAGGAGATTCCTACATCTCCTACCTATGGACTGTAGGAAAACGGTAGTTCACGCACTGATCACTTCACAGTTAGATTATACCAACAGTCTAAACTTGGGTCTCCCAGACTATCTCATCAGAAAGCTGCAGATCATTCAAAATACGGCCGCTAGGCTCATCAGGAATGTACCACTCCGCCATCATATTTCCCCACACCTGCGCAGCCTACATTGGCTACCTATGAAAAAGAGGATTCAGTTTAAGGCTCTGACCCTTGCCTATAGGTCCTCCAGAGACACCGGCCCTAAATACTTAAAGCACAGATTGCCCAAATATAATCAAAATAGGACTCTGAGATCGAATCACCAGGGACTCCTAGCTATCCCCCGCTTCAAAAAAGCTAGACTGGGCGGTCGATCATTTGCTTATAAAACCGCCTTCTCTGGAACTCCATGCCGGAGTATCTCCGAAAGGCTAACTCAGAACCTCTATTTAGGAAGACTCTTAAAACCTGGCTTTTAGCCTCCCCTAGAGCCTCCTCCACCAGGTATTACCACCCCGCAATCGCTGTCAGTGCCGGGACACCTCCGTCGGAGGTAGCCGTGCGCTTTACAAGATGCAATAATAATAATAACCAAAGGGGTTATGTCTTGGGAGATTGGAGGGATCAGATTCTTGAAGGCCGCGTGGGTTTCTGGACTGGGTGCTAACGTTTCTTTTTATCCAATGCTTTTACGGTTCTTTCTTTTGCTGATGATGTTTGAACTTTTCTATATGACTTCCACCTTGCTCTCGGCATTATTACCAATTAAAAACGATTCTTAATATAGAGCTAAGTTTATTGCAAGACCCTCTACTCCAACTCTCCCCAAAAATTAGAAGCTTACTTTCCCTCCTGAATTCAACTTTGTAAGTGCACACAAAACAGGGGGTATGGGGTAATTTCTAATGCACCTATCTTATGATCTAAAAGGCAATTTACAAAAATCAATTTACAAAGTTTTGCGGGTGCAAAGAATCGGAGGCTCGATACCCCTTAAGCCTCCAAGGATAAAGATCCCACACATGTACAACAATAAATACTGATTCAGCACTCCGATATGTACAAAAGTTTAGTATGTCCTATAAATATGGACGCAGCAAAGAAAAGCCCATCACTTCAGCAGATTCATAGTTTCTTGTTTCTTTATTGAAAAAATCTTCTTTAAGAACAAGCGTAGCCAACGCGTTTCGACCCTGACGGGTCTTCTTCAGGGCTACAAATAAACATACAGTACATTAAAATATTTTTTTAACAAATATCTACACTATTTACAAAATTAAAATCAAAAACATCAACCTATGTATTATACAAGCAAAACATGAGCTATATGTACACCATTTTTACTTTCAACAATTCCATATTACATCGTGATACAAATCTGGATCAAGTTCGGACCAGCTGAACATCATAAATCTTTTTCATTTCTTTTTGAATTATTACAGTACGATTGGGGCCTGCTGAAGGGGCTTTTTGTCAAACAAGTTATTGAAGGGAAATGTTTATACTGGGACATTTGCGTGGCATTGGGCAGCAGTGATTCAAGATTATCCATGATTTATAAATACCACACATAAAGCTCAGAGAAATGCATCAAGAGTGTGCTTACCAATAATAATGACAAATGTCTATCTTATTTAATACTGGTAACGTTCCCGATTACAGTTAGGTCCCTTACTCATTTTTGTAGTGGCAATAGGACCTAAAGCAGAGGGGAGAGTAAAAAACAGAACAAAACAATCTCACTCGTGTCCAAAGTTGCCGGTTTTATAATTAAATCCAATCATTCTATTGAAGACGGAAGACAATTTAGCATACCTTATATCACTTTTCAGTATATCACCAAAGGAGAACATCTCTTATTTGGCAATATCCATAGGGTATTTTCAATTGACATCACAAACGTATTTATGGGTAATTTAGTCTAAACCCATTTCAGTCCCTGGAACAAAAAAGGGGTTTCCTTATGAAATAGAGACCTATCAGGCTCAACTTAAAAATAATCGATACACAGGAATCTAAACTTTTGTAAGGGACTAATGATAGCCACAGTACACCTGTCTCCATGTCATATTATTAATAATATGCTATTTATCTTTTTTATATATTTACAACAAATATTAAAGAAGTATGTATTTAGACATGACTGTTCACGAAAAATCAAGAATCTCACTTGGACCAACTTAAAATTAAAAGCAGTGTGTTAAGATTTAAGCAATAACGCATCAAATAAATATCAAAATGCATTAATGCACAGGTCCAATTATTAAAGACAGCCCAATTCGTCCGTGATTAAGTAATATCTAGTGAAGAACAATATAGTGGGATCTGAAGTAAAGTGATGCATTTTGTAATGCGAATTTAGCCAAGACAATAGAAAACTTGGATACAAGTTTCTTCCCCGACATAGTGATGCACGCGGTATTACCCACCCTCACTTATTACATAAGCAGTACGGTTTCAACTAAAGCAGTAAAAAACGGGGATGCAAGCTCCTTCCCCGACATCGTAATGCAAGGGGTAATAGAAAGTCCCTCCCCACCCTGACTTACTTGTTCCAGATAAGAACCGATCCCGCGGCGTGTTCAACAGCATCACATTTAAGAATCTCTAAAGCGGCGTTTAAATAGCCCGCGGCTAGTAACTTCGTGATTTTTTGCAACCGCCATCTTGTACTGTTTGCGCAGCGTATTAAACAAATGTTAGATGTTGTTTTAAACTAGTGTTGCTGAGCACCGACTACCATAACATTTTTTAGAAACAGTTTTAAATTTAAGCCAAAGATTTATCCAATACTTTGGAATGCGTAAGGGAGACAATGTGTAATATTAATTAAACACCTGTAAGCAATCATGCGACTCGGCTAGTGACTTGGTGATTTTTTGGAACCGCCATCTTGTAGTGTTTGCGAACGTATTAAACAAATGTTAAATGTTGTTTTAAACTAGTGTTGCTGAGCACCGACTACCATAACATTTTTTAGAAACAATTTTAAATTTAAGCCAAAGATTTATCCAATACTTTGGAATGCGTACGGGAGACAATGTGTACAACATACAATTTACAAAACTCTATGGTTTGCACTTTCCATGTCCGCCATCTTATAATAGTCTCGAGCATATTACTCGAATCGGTAGTGGTTGATGAAGATTGTATAGTCAACATTCGTAATCCACACCGAGAAGACGATATATACACAACGAACCGTATTTAAGGCCGCCATATTTTAAAGATTACTATTAGGCATTCTTGCCAATTTAAATGTTATATATTAGAGTCATGATAAATTTTGGGCAATAAACTTGGTTTGAATAATGCCACTCTCTCAGGGAGGCTTATTTAAATAACATTGTATACACAAACAAACTAAAAATAAAGTGAAACTAAAAAAATATATATTAAAAATATATATTGATTCAGTGCGTCCTTCTTCAACCAATATCTCAGGGAGGCTGTTTAAATGACATTGTATACATGGACAGACTAAATATAGACTCAATGCATCATTTTTCAATAAAAAGGTTCCACTTGAGATGTCTACTATGTGGAATGGTACACTAAATAAATAGTTAAAAAATGAGACTGATTAGTCTATAAAGAATCAAAAAATATATACGGAGTTAATGCATCATTTTATCAACCGATATCTCAGGGAGGCTGTTTAGATGACATTATATACATAAGCAGACTAAATATATATAGACACAGTTAATGCGTCATTTTATCAACCGATATCACAGGGAGGCTGTTTAGATGACATTGTGTACATAAGCAGACTAAATATATATAGACACAGTGTGTCTTTTTTTCACTTAAGATGTCTACTATATGGGATTAATACATAAGAACAAAGCCTGATAAGTCTCTAAGGAGTCCCATAAGCCATTCCTTTACAAGGACCTATATAAACATAATCTATAGCTTCTTCTACCCTTCCCATGTAAGATGATTTGTTTTATTTTTAAAGTTTTAGAAACAAGCCAATGTGCTCTTTTACAAAAAATGATACATTTCATTATTAATATTAAGGCCCATTGAGAGAGTTCGTAGTCGACAAATCCAACCAGCTTCCGCCCGACGTAGGGCCTCCTCCCTGTCACCACCCCTCTCTAGGGCCTTAACGTTCTCGATTGCATGAAACCAAATAGTTTGTTCCTCTGGATGTGTTTCATGTATATGCACTGAAACCGGGTACCTGTCCTTATTCCTAATGGCTCTAATGTGCTCCTGAATACGTATTTTCAAGCTGCGTATACTACTCCCTACATAAATTTTATTGCATTGGCAGCCGATGACATAGACTGTATGTGTGGTGTTACAATTGATAAACTAATATATTTGGAATTCTCTTCCCGTATTATATTTGAACTGAGATTTTTTATTCAGTCCAAATTTGCAGACATTACAGGTCCCACATACATGGAAGCCTTTTGGCTTGCTTGGCAACCATGTCGTCGTGTTTTGTTTTTGATCCATCACATAGCTTGGACATAGCATGTTCTTTAACGTTTTGCCCTTCTTATAAACTTTTCTTGGCTGTTCATGAACTGTACCTATAGGCAACTGAGCTGATTTTAACAGATGCCAGTTCTTCCTCAAGATATTATAGATATGATCACTATGTGCGTTATACTGAGTTATGAAGGATACCCCATCTCGATCCTTTTTTCCTTTATTTAGTGTTTTAGGAATCAGGGTTTGTTTTCTGTCCATCTTTCTAGCTTTTATTTCTGCTTGTCTGAGACATCTATCAGTGTAGCCTCTATTCTGAAACTTATGTTTTATAATCTTTAAATTTTTGTCAAAAGAGTGTTCCTGGCTACAATTTCTTCTTGCACCAACCATCTCGCCATATGGAATGGCGTTAATGGTTGTGCGTGGGTGTGCACTTTCAGCGTGTAACACGCTGTTACAAGATGTCTCTTTCCTAAAGATGTCACTGTGGACAGCATTATCAAATCTATACAGTTTTAGGTAAAGGAAATCAACTTTGTAAGTGCACCTGTACACTTATTATCCGAGGCCTTGGGTTTGTGGATTTTAGATACTTAAAGTTCCACCCCTCCTGGGAGGAACCAAGCAATGATGGTGCTGCATAAACACTCTAACCTTATTGCCCTGAGCACCAAGAGGGTATAAATAATTCTCCACCACTCATCTGAAATGACACAGAAGGTGCAGAATGAAATAGCCAAGATCAAGGGGTAACTTGCAAGGTCCTCCCAGAAGCACCTGTGACTGGTAGTGACTCTCTTAGCCTCTGCTGCAGGTGATAAACAATCCCAACATCTGTCCAGTCGTGTTAAAGACTTCCATTGGAGTATAACACTTGCTGGGCAAGAAAGGGTGGTAAGTGGCATGTAATGTAAGGCAGGGGGCAGGTAAGTGAACAGAAGCCACTCGGGAGCAGGAGCAGGTGCAGGTGCCCAAATGCCCTAATGGGTGATGATCTGCTGGCATACCCCTGGTAAAAGTCAAGTGGTACAAAGCTGTACCAATGGGGTGCCCAGTCGGTTCCTGTTGTCCTCTTCCACCCCTCCACTCCCCTCACCACCTTAGCTCCGAGCCACATACTTCAACCTTCAGAGACACCAGACACTCGTCGCCAGGCTACATATGCTCATAATGTCTGCACCCTCCACGTCCTCTTACGTATCCGCATGGCTTTCTTTCATATGGTCCTGATTCCTCGGCTTTCATCAGACATACCAGCTCCAGGAAACTCAGCAGGCTCAGCTGACTCCGATTGCGGGTTCCGAATGCCAATTTCCTCCTATCCTCTTGTCCTGTTAGCTACTGCCACAGTTTCACAGTATGAGTATAGAGTTGAAAGAAGCAAGGGAGTGGGGGCTGGTGGTGTAGTTAACTGTGTAGGCAGAGGGAAGGATAATGACAGGAGACCCTCCTGGGTGCAAGCCTCACTGACTTCTAAGCCAGTCACTTCCACGCATTGGTGGGGCACTGCTGCCACGCTTAGTGCACCCTTCTCATGGGGGTCAGCTTAACCCTAAGCTTGTGTCTTCCCCCACATATATAGTGTCACGCAGCCCCAGTGGGCTTACCACCTGGTCCTGTCTTGTACCTCTAAGGGTGCCAGCTCCTTCTTGCTGGTCTAGACTACAGCTAGATGTGTAGGAGTGCACACCTTGACTTTTTATGGCATGATTTCTTGACGATAAATGCACTCCTGAGAGAAGTCAGTAAGGCTAGAGAATCTTTGGATTAGGTATGAGGATTACGATACCTGAAGTGCATTTATCTTCAAGAAATCATGCCATAAAAATGTCAATGACTACAATCCTATGCATCTGCCTATAGGCACTAGACCAGCAGTTACAGCCCTTCCTTAACATGTGATGGCGTGAAGGGTAGCGCCCCGCATCTTGGATCCTGTCAACACTCCCTGAAGTTACAGCCATTTCTGGTATTACTTTGAATGTGTCCTACAGATGTATAGATCCTGCCCTGGAGAAGACCTTGCAAATTTCATCCAGGCACCACAATAAGGTCGTAACGCGTTGGCGTATACAGATATATGGCCAGGAGACGTTCATCCCCTATTAAAAGAAGACAAGTAACACAAAATAGTGGCAAGGAGAGTATTGATACCTCCATGACCCTAAGAATGTACTCCGACTACTAGGGGCCATTTGGGATCTTTGGGACCTATACACTGAGGGCTAGAGGTGGTTTGCAGTCAATGGAAATGTGTAACCTCCAGTGGTTATTATTGCTGGACAATTTTTTTTATTTTTTTATTTATACATTTTCAAAACATGTACAACCGTAAAAGGCATTAGCAGTTGTGTAGGCATATAGATCACAGGTATCAAATTCAGCACATTACAGCAATTTTCCATAAGATTGTTAGAAGAGCAGGCAACAGTACGACAGTAATGAAGCATAAAAACCGAGTTGAGCAGAGCATCACAGTGCAAAATAGGCCATCAAATATCATTTACAGTAAGCGAGTAAGAGGTTAGTGGGCTCCATATGTCACGAGGCTTGGAGGCACTAGGTAGTTCTTCAGCATAACAGGTGAGTTGATCCAGACAGTATACCATGTCTTGTAACCATTGTCTGTGTCGGCGCGGGCCTACCACCCCAGTGTATAGAGACTCTTCGTTTAGCCAATAGAAGCGCCACAGCCACCAGTTTTCTAATAGAGACTTTAACATCGGCAACATTTCCCAACAGGCACAGTTGTGGAGTGCATGCTATTGGTGTTCCCAGCATCAGTGTCAGACTATGCGTGACCTGTCTCCAAAATGAGCCGACCTTCGGACATGACCATGCTAAATGGTGGAAATCTGCATCCGGAGCTCTGCATCGTATACAACTGGCAGATTCACATAGACCATATTTATATAGCTGAGCAGGTGTATAATACATTTGATGTAGATATTTAAAATGTATCAATCTAAGATTGCCGTTTGCTGTTAGTTGCCCTGTCAACCTACAGCAGTCCTTCCAGACCTCTTCTGACAGTGGTTCAGAGAGAGTCGCATTCCACTTGTCCAGTGAGCCCCCCCTCGTGACAGTCCCCTCCTTCTGTGAGGCGCAATATAATTGTGTGATAAGCTTGGAATGCGACGGAGTGGTGTAGAGGAGTTGCAGTGCCTCCAGGGTTGGTGGTTCTGCAGGAAACTGTGGGTACAGCGTACGCAAAGCGGAGCGCAATCTGGTGTATACAAATATTCGCATTGCAGCATTCTTTCCATCTTCGAGGAACGCTGAGACCTCCACAAACTGACCCCCAGGAAACACATCACCCATCGTTGGCATTCCTACCTCATTAAGAATTTTAAGTGCACCAGTTTCCCCTGACACTGAGATCGCAGCATGGTGCAAGAGTGGCATATTTGGCGCGTAAAGCGGCAATTTCTGCACTCGCCTCCCAAGTTCCTGCCATGCTCTGGCCATGCATTGCACCGTATCTATCTCTCCCTTTTCAAAGACTGTGTGCTTGTTTAGAATCATAGCTTTAAGTGGTATCGGATGTACTGCACCTGCTTCTACCGCAACATGGGGGATGTAGGCCGGCGCCTGTTGCCAGTAGTAGGCATAATGCGCCTGTGCGCAGAGATAGTACAGCTGTAAGTCTGGAGCAGTGAACCCACCCATGTCATAAGGAAGTGTTAACACTTCCCATTTAACTCTCGTTTTTTTTCCTCCCCATGCAAGTGTGATTAGCAAAGAGCGAAGCGTAGCAAAGAAAAGGTGCGTTAGACGTACGGGAATATTCATAAATAAATATAAAAACCGTGGAAGCACAATCATTTTCATTAGTGCTATCCTGTCGGCAAGTGACAATGGCAGTTTTATCCATCTAGTCACTTGGTCTTCGAGCCGTGTGATGGCTTTTCCATAATTAGTTTGAGCAACCACTTGCGAATCCTTATGAAGCCATATCCCCAGGTACTTCACCGGGTCTGCGCTCCATTCCAACGGGTAGCCCAGCTCCATCTGTTGAGTGCTGTTGGTCAGGGGCAGGATAATTGATTTAGCCCAATTTATCCCAAGTCCGGAGTACCATTCAAACCGTATATATTCTCTTATAAGTTGTTCTAAATGGGTTGCAGGATCTCGCACATAAAGCACCATGTCGTCTGCGTACATGGAAACTGCCAGAGACTGCTGATAAAAGCGCAGCGCTGCCTGGGCGTATCGTTGCCATAAGATGCACACTAGGGGTTCTAACACCACCGCAAATAAGGGCGACAGTGGGCACCCTTGCCGTGTACCACGCTGTATCTTGAATGTGTCCGACATCTTCCCATTGACCCTTACGCGTGCTGCAGGGTCCGGGTATAATAGTTTAATCCAGTTCAATGAAGGGCACCCCCATGCAGTGTAAAATTGCAAACATATACGTCCAGGAAATGGAATCAAAGGCCTTAGCAGCTTCCAATCGGACCGCTACTGCAGGCAAATTCGGTTCCAGCACATGTAGCACCGCAAATAACGTACGTAAGTTGTGTGATGTAGATCTAGCGGGCACAAACCCTGATTGATCAGGAAAGACCATAACCGGGAGGAGCAGACGCAGGCGGTTAGCCAGCACTTTCACCAACATTTTAACATCAGTATTGATCAAGGATAGGGGTCTATATGATTCACAACTGTCCGGGGCCTTGTCAGGTTTTAACAATGCTATAATCAGTGCTTCCCGTAGAGTGGCCAGGAGACGCTGCTCATCGTACGCTTCCATATACATCTCAAGAAGACAGGGGGCCAATATGTCAATGTATTCCTTATAAAACTCGGCTGGCAAGCCATCTGTACCCGTAGCCTTCCCATTCGGCAATGCGGTGATGGCCTCCCGAATGTCATCAAGCGTTATTGGATGCATTAGAAAATCCTGCTGCCTACGCGAGAGCCACACAAGCGCGATATCATCCAGATATTGTGTTATTTCTGCCTCCCCTGCCGACTGCCTGCGTGCATACATTGTCTGGTAATACTGCACAAACGTTTTAAGTATATTGGGTATATCATAGTGTACATTGTCATCCCCTGTGATGGCTTTAACTATATAATTCTTACCCCATGGGTCTGCAATTCTGCTAGCCAACGCCTTCCCAGGCCTACCCCCTTCACCATAGTATCTAGCTTTCCATCTTCGCGACATGTGACACACTTCCTGATCTGCCACTTCATTATACTCTGTATTCGTAGTTCTAATATTTGCTAATGTAGCGGGATCTGCTGTATTTCATATTCGCGTTCCAGGCATCACAATTCTTGCTCCATCTTACTCATGGTGCCACGCAGTGACTTAAGAACCCCAGCTTGTAGCTCTATACATGCTCCCTGTATGGTCACTTTGAATGCCTCCCAGATCATCCCAACACTCTGCACTGACCCTCTATTATGTAAAAAGTAGTCTGAGATAGCTTCCATTACTCCTTCGCAGAAAACCGGATCACGTAAGGAGGAGGACTGCAACCGCCATTGCAACTGTGAGGGAGTGTGCGTGGGTATGGACGTGCTGAGCAACACTGGGGAGTGATCCGACAAGGTTTTAGGTAAATTGTGGACATTCGTTGTCCATGTATTCACATCGCTCGTGACCAGCCAAAAGTCAATGCGCGACCAGGATTGATGCACATAAGAATGGCACGTTTTTGCATTTGTCACCCCGAGTGGGACGGGTATGCCCAGACGTCGGTCCCGTGCTCTCCATGCCACTGGAGTCAAGCTATCCTGGCTGATGAGGGGTGAAACCCCGAAACCGGTCCTAGGATGCTTGTTTCCAGTCCAGGGAGGACCTAGCCTGGCAGTTCGGGCTGGACTGTTCCCATTGGGCGCAGGGTCAAGACTGATTTGCATATGGCTGGGTCCAAACTGGAATGGCATGGTGAGCAAAAAAACGATGGCTTTAGGCCCAGATCTCTGTACTGGGGTGAATGTATGACATTGTTCTGCATTCTGTCCATCACTTGTTCTTTTTGCATTTGTCACCCCGAGTGGGACGGGTATGCCCAGACGTGGGTCCCGTGCTCTCCATGCCACTGGAGTCAAGCTAGCCTGGCTGATGAGGGGTGAAACCCCGAAACCGGTCCTAGGATGCTTGCTTCCAGTCCAGGGAGGACCTGGCCTGGCAGTTCGGGCTGGACTGTTCCCATTGGGCGCAGGGTCAAGACTGATTTGCATATGGCTGGGTCCAAACTGGAATGGCATGGTGAGCAAAAAAACGATGGATTTAGGCCCAGATCTCTGTACTGGGGTGAATGTATGACATTGTTCTGCATTCTGTCCATCAATTGTTCTTTTTGCACGTACCCTCTTTCAAACCAGGGTGCCGCAGTCTCCAAATGTCCAGCAATCCCAAGTCCATCATACCATAAGTTACAGAGAGCTCTGCTTTTTTAAACGTGGGCTCTGCTGAGGTCAAGCGATCTTCTTCCGGCGCCAATACAACATTAAAATCCCCCACATATAATTGCAGAGGGAGGCAATTTGTGTATTTTACCCCATAGTGTCTCATAAAAGACAGGGTCATCCGTGTTAGGTCCATAGATGTTTGCAATGATCACACGTGTACCACACAGCATACCCTGCACCAGTATGTATCACCCCAATTCATCCTCCTCCACATGTATGGGTTCGAAGGGGACACCTCTTTTAATCAATATCATAACACCCCTTGCATAAGAGGAGTAAGATGAGGCCAATCGCACACCCGCCCATCTAGTGGCTACTGCTGACACTGCGTGTTTAGTAAGGCGAGTTTCTTGTAGCAGAGCCACCTGGACATTATGTCGATCTAAATAGGCTAATACTTGCCGCACTTTCTTGGGGTTATGGAGGCCTCTAACATTCCATGTTAACCATGAGATTACATTAGTCTTAACGCCTGCCATGCCATACATCGCCCAATATGCTAGAGTGTCGACTTGTGCTGCCTGAACCTGTATGTACCAATAGCAACCAATGCTGTGTGCTCAACTCAGTTCCATAGGTATATAGTTCCCCAACAACCCCCTCCACCCACTTCAGCATCCTAATTATGCTAAGGATCCCCTCCCAAAAAACAAAACCACATACATTCAACAGCATGTCTGTATCTGAGAATAACACCTCAGGTGGTGCCCTAGTGTAACCTTGAACTAATTTGGGGTATACCCTCTTGGGGGGGGTCGCCAGTAGCCGTCAGTCCCCCGTGTAGTAACAAGGGGGGGTCAAGGTAGGTATCGGAAACACCCCATCTGCAGGTATTCTGACTGATAGCATAAAACCCAACACGAAAGCAATGCAACTGTGAAAACTGCAGGTTGATTACCATTGTGTGACCAATAACAATATATCCCTTATACCCCATGTGTAATGAACATGTCAGAAAACAGTTGAGTGCGGCTACAGCAGCACAGTAATCATAAGCTATGAGAGTAGACAATGCAATGCCAGCAATCAGTCTGTTAGTTGCATCAGTTCGTGTTCTGTGCGCTGCCCCCAGTCGCGTAGCGCTATGTAGCTCACGTGCTCAGTCCTCTGCGTCTGCGTTGTCTCCTGCCGGCCGTGATGATCCCTGCCGCTCAATCTGCCGCACATACTGCATGGCTTCTTTTTATGTAATGAAGATTCGAGCCTTGCCTGCATGTTGTATTCGTAACCGTGCGGGATACAGCATTGCATATTGAATTTTCAATGCCTGTAGTTTCTTTTTCACAGGATGGAATTCTCGCCGTGCCTGCTGCATGGCCACGTGAAGTCCGGGAACAACGCAACTTGCATGCCTTGATAAGTGGTAGCCCCTTTTTCTCTGGCCAGTCGAAGCGCTGCATCCCAGTCACGATAGTTGAGTAGTCTGGCAATAATGGGGCGCGGCAGAGCACCAGGCACGGGTTTGGGTGCTAGGGATCTGTGAGCACGTTCTACAACCAGCACATTTGAAAAGTGTTCGGCCCCCAGCATATCTTTAAGCATGGTCTTGACATAGAGCTCCATTGTGCCCGTATTGGTGGACTCAGGCACCCCTGTAATCCGCAGATTATTACGACGTGAGCGAGCTTCAAGATCTTCATTCTTTGCCTGAATCACCGCTAAGAGTTTTTCCATACTAGAGCACGACGCACCAACAACCTCCATCTGGTCTTTAGTCGCAGAGATGCGTAGTTCTGCTTCAGTTATCCTCGAGCCGTGTTTATCGAGTTTCGCTGTCATATTATCCATCCGCAGATTAAGGTGATCAATCTTGTTGTCAATGGACTGTAGACTTTGTTGCATACTGAGCATCATGCGTTCCAGTTTGCTGCTGGTGCCCGCCTCTAGTTCGGGTTCAGTATCTGAGGCAGCCGGGGTTTGAGACTTCGTGAGCCTCCGGGTCTCAAAGTTTAGTTTGGCTTGATGTTTGTCTGTCTTGCCCATGGTTCGGTGCCGCTACGCGAAGGGATCCGCCTGTGTGATAGCTGAGGTATCGTCACTTGAGGTAGAATGGCCAGC
This sequence comes from Calotriton arnoldi, assembly GCA_963921515.1. Taxonomy (NCBI): domain Eukaryota; kingdom Metazoa; phylum Chordata; class Amphibia; order Caudata; family Salamandridae; genus Calotriton; species Calotriton arnoldi. Next base: position 114,126 of record CAWUFW010016949.1, on the reverse strand, counting down.
CAGCGCTCTGCGCAAGTAAGGAGTGTCAGTTGGAGGGGCACACCGTCGTACGAGTAGGCGCGGCACTCTCCCACACGGAACGAACACCCACGCAGGTAGCTATTGGCAGGGTTATGCTGTGTAGCCCCCCTCCAATCGTTTCCGAGTCGCTGTGCAGAGCATTAATTGTGTCCAAAGCACAGTGCGCCACCCTCCGCAGCCTAATAACTGGTGGCAAGCAGTGACACAGCCACAATAGACCTTCCCTGAATCGTTGAACAGGACCCCACTCAGCACAAAATACGGGCACTCTGCCTCACCTTCATATTCCGCCACAGCGCATGGATGTCAGCGTTGACTACCTCAGTCCAATTCGTATTTGCTCAGCAGTTGTTGTAGTCATGCGATATGACGGGACAGCAATGCACCGCACTGCCGCGCCCAGCCCGTGCGATTCTGCAATATCTAGGCTAGCTGCCCGCGAACCCGGAGCTCACACAAGTCCTGGTAGTCTGATGATGTCCCAGCAGCTCTCGTTCAGCACTTTTAGCCTCAATTGTCTGTGTAATATAGCATATCGTACTGAAGCATTTCCCAAAGTGTCAGGGCCAGCATACAGGCCCGTCGATCGCAGGCCGGTGCTAGGTTGTTTCAGTCCCTGTGACTAGAGAATTCAGCAGGCCGTCCCGCAGTTAGGCCGCCGCGTCTCAGACCACGTCACCCCGGCAGCAAGGACACAAGGCCGCAGCACAGCGTCTTGACGGTTGCTCCACCCGTCACGAACAGCCACACAGCCTCCGGGCCAGGGTCCACACAGCAGGGTAGCGCAGTGAGCAGGGATTAATGGCACTACTAGGTGCCGCGGCTATGCCTTTAGGTAGTCGCTCTAGTTTATGGCAGTCTAGGCCGATGTCGTTCCGTCAGAGGCCTTGATATCGCACTGGCGCACACCGCAGCAGTCTTTCACTATGCGGCACCCGCAGGGCTCATGCCGGCAGCGGCGAAGCGGCAAAGCACTCCGGCCACACACCGCCTCCTCCGCTATTCCATTCGTATGTCGAGGCCGCTGCAGCCGCATGCCACAATCTACTATCCGCGGCAGGGCGGGTCGCCTGCGGGCATGTGACGTGGCAGCAATCCCTTACCGCAAGTTCTCCGGCGATGCGGGAGTCGGATCAGACACAGCTCTCCTTCGTCACAGCTCCCGAGACAGCGAGGCCAAGACCACAACAGCAGCCACAGCACCGCAAGCGGGCCTTAGCGAACGGAAACCACTGGAGCTGCCATGTTGCCCAACTTCGGCCTCTGCCGAGAACAGCTCACAGGGATCTGAAACGGCGATATTAAAGTCAGCAATACGTTCCCCACATGTTGAGAGGCCAGGATATGATCTTATTACCGCTGGATGGCGCCGCTGGTGCAGGATATTTGTCGGATGATTACCTCGACCAGCAGAGCAGCACTAAAGTGCGGCCATTTTGCTTCGGGCTCTCTAGCGCCCCCCTTGCTGGACAATTTTTCATAAAGAACCTACATATAAATATTTGAATATATATGTTAGACATTTATAACATGTAATGTCATTATGTCTTATTATGCAGTAATGTTGCATTGTATGGATGTAAAAAATTTTTTTTTGATGTGTATGTATATTTGTCAATATTGAGTATTGTGTGTTTGTCTCACATTACATAAGGCATATGTGGTGGTGTTTGAAGTGAAGACACCAATTCAAGTAAAAAGTATGTTTCATATATGCCAAGTCTTTTTCTGAGTAAGGTGATGGTTGCTCAGTTGCTGATGGTTGTTCAGTTGCTGATCATAGCCTAGTCATTTCAGCGTGTGGCTATTTTGCAAGATTCAAACTGATTTAATTCATTTTTCATATTTGCACCCCTTTTCCTCAAGTGCAACAGGTTTCTCATGTATGTTGGTGCTCTTAATCAGGGGTAAGTCCCTATCATTAAGGGGCCCTTTAAGTATTCATTGTTTGATGGTGGTGTTTGAAGTGAAGAGACCAATTTAAGTAAAAAGTATGTTTCATATATGCCAAGTCTTTTTCAGAATAAGGTGATGGCCTATCAATTTGTATAAAAAATACATATGAATGTGAGCTGTGTGAACAAAAATTTTATCTAAGTACAGGTAGCTGTTCTTGGTTCATACAGATAAAGATTAGTGGCGTAGTATGATACAAGAGAGAAAATATAATTTATGGTGTAGGGGGTACATATGTTTTCAGTATATTAGTTTGTTCCCTGTCCCCTATTACCTGAACTGGATCACTCCCCATCATGACAGACACTTTTAGAAAGTTGCCATTTTTTTTGTACTAACCATTTGGTGCCTGCAGACAGTTTCCTGGGTCACATGACGGGCTGTAGCTGGAAGTTGGCCTTGGTGTATTCCTCCCACACAGCATCACAATAGGGGGTCTGGATGTTGGCAGGATGGGCCATCTCTGGCAGGATGGTGGGGGCAGAGTTGTCACGCACCACATTTGAACTTCACTGGCACGGCTCACAGACAAAGGACTTCACGCAAGATTATTGTCCCCCCAGATAGACTGGGACCAGTGCAGGGAGGCTAGAAATTTCCAGATTCCTCTGTAGGGGGAAACTCCTGCTGCTGGCCACCACACTATTGGAGGATTCTCTACACGGCGGACATCCTCTAAGCAGTTCAGCTGCTGATCATAGCCCAGTCATTTCAGCGTGTGGCTATTTTGCAAGATTCACATTGATTTAATTCATTTCTCGTATTTGCGCCTCTTATCCTCAATGGCAACAGGTTTCTCATGTATGTTGATGCTCTTATTCAGGGGTAAGTCCAGATCGTTAAGGGGTCCTTTAAGTATTCATTGTTTGCAAATTGTTGTTTGCAGGGGCGTATTATCTATATTTTCTTATCCATATTGCAGGTGCCATCCCCAAGTAAGTTATTACCATTCTATCCTTTCACTAAGGTGTGCATGTGTGCCACTGCACGCTTTGCAATATATTCTGATAACGGCTTTACAGGTATAGGAAACCATCTCTTTATTATGTTTTTTCATTTTACTTTCTTTATTTTTTGTTTAGGTGTCCCCTCATCTCCTTAGTCCTGATGAGACCCTCACATAACTAAGGGTCAAAACATGCGTCCACACGCTTTAGTGACAGACAAACAGGAAATGTGTATATTTTAATGTAGAATGTTTTGCCAACTTTATAAGTTGTTTGCCACTGTTGCAAAAGCTAATGCTCACAAGTGGATTGTGATTACTCTTTAAGTTTGGACTTTGACACTGGGGACACATTGCACTGTGTGCTAACATGTTACTTTGTTGTTTTAACTGGTTAACAGGTCATTAGGTTTTTTTCTGCTCAAACTACATAGATAAATTGCTCTCTATTTTCATCAAAGGATCTCTGAGGTGTCCTATTTCATATGTTGTATATGTCATTGAATGCATGAGACTATTAGGTCTGTTTATTTGTAATAATTGTTTTGTAAATGATGCCAATGTTAACCATTATTGACGTAAGATTGCCCTGCAGCATTAGGCCTGCCCTGTTTGCTGAGAAGGAAGAATGGAGCTGCTCCCTTCGTCCCAGGCTGAGTGACTCCAAGGGTTAGTTGACTGACATCCTGTTCTGAGCTAAAGGGAAACACGCTCCAGAAGACTCCCTGCACATGCCCAGCTGACCTGCTGCACTGGACCTGCCTGGACTTGAGACTGGATCTGTCTGAGCCGTGCTGGCCTCTGTTGGAGTGAGTTCTTGATCCCCAAGTGGTTTCTCCAAAGGTCCTGGCCCCTTGGATGGGAGAAAGCTCCTCCTGGCCAAATTGAAGGATCCACCACGTCCGGGGCAAAGTGACACAAAACCCCACAAATCCTTGAAACACAGCTGCAAGCTTCGTCCTAACAGACGCCAAGCGACGCATAGGTTTCCCGCACACCTGGCAGCCTCTTCAAAAATGGGGGCAAGCGATGCAAAGCCTCGCTGCACAGCTGCCAGCTTCATCAGAACCAATGTAGCATGACATACTTCATGCAGGACTATGCATTGCAGGCCTCACAGCTCCTCTAAACTGATGCTTGACCAGGCAAAACCTGGCAAAGGAACAATGTGCAGACCGCTCACCATTAACACAAGGTACAATCCTCTGTGGACCAGACTTGGCCCTGTGCTAGTCTGACTCCATCACGATCAGCCTGAACTTGTGACGATGTCCCAGTCCAGAGCTACCAGATACCCTTAGTTGGTGCTTTGCGCCTTTTGGCACTACTTTTAACTAAACCTTTAAAATTGTTTATCTTCAATTCTATTAATAGGATTTTTGACATTTTGGTCTCAAATAATTTATAACATTTTACTCAGTTTTTATAAATTGGTGTGGGATTTTTCTTGTGTTGTGTTTTCACTTTAATACTGTTTGTGTGATACGTAAATACCTTACACATTGCCTCTAAGTTAAGCCTGACTGCTTTTTATGCCAAGCTACACAGGGTTAAGCTCTTTTTGTGGTTCACCCTCAAACAGCACCTAATCAAACCGCATTTGTAAAGTGCAACACTGTCACCCCTAGGGATGTCTGGGCGCTGTGTCTCAGTTGAAGAGCCAGATCTTCAGTCTCTTTCAGAAGTCTGCCAGCGAGGGGGCTGTACAGAGCTAGGGGGAAGGTTGTTCCAGGTCTTGGCAGCAATGTAGCCGAAGGAGCGGGCACCACTGCGGCTGCATCGAATGCATGAGGTGTGTGCCAGGGCGAGAGAAGAGGAGCGCAAATGTCTAGTGGGTTGGTGGAAGTTCAGTCGATGGTTGAGGTAGGCAGGTCTTAGGTCATGGAGGGCTTCATAGACGTACATGAGGAGCTTGAACTGACATATTTTCTGGATGGTGAGCTGGTTGAGGTCTCCCAGGTGGGGGCGATGTGAGTTAATTTGGGGAGGTCCAGGTTGAGTCTGGCTGCAGCGTTCTGTATGGTCTGGAGTTTTGTGAGGAGCTGGGTGGAGATGCCGGTGTAGATGGCTTTATCCGTAGTCAAGGTGGCTGCTGACGAGGTACTGAGTGATGGTCTTTCTGGTGTTGGTTGAGATCCATCTGAAGATTCTACAGAGCATGCGAAGTGTGTGCAAGTAGGAGGAGGCGCCTGCTTTGACTTGTCGTTTCATGGTCAGTTGGCTGTTGAGGATAATGCCGAGATTGCGTGCATGGTTGGTCGGTGTGGGCATTGGTCTGAGTTTTGCAGGCCACCAGCTGTGCTCCCATGCAGAGGTTTTCTTCCTGATGATCAGTACTTCAGTTTCGTCGGAGTTGAGTTGGTGGCAGTTGTCTCTCATCCATTTGGCTATGTTGGTCATGGCGTTGCAGAAGTTGGTTTTGCCATTGGAGGGGTCCTCGGTCAGTGAGAGGATCAGTTGAGTGTCGTCTGCATAGGAGATTATGTTGAGTGTGTCGGATCTGACAATGTCTGTGAGGGGGGTTAGTGTAGATGATGAATAGGGTGGGGCTGAGGGATGATCCTGTTGGCACGCTGCATATGATGCCTTGACAAGTATTGCGGCTGTGGCTTGAGTAGGATTGCACCCCCCTCAATCAACAACACAATTTCTCACATACAGTAAAACAGTTACTCATCTCAATAATTTACACATCTTTGCCCATGTCTTATCAATTTTCCATCAACGATGTGAATAACCTGTTGACTGCTGTTGTCCTGTGTGTTAATGCATCATTTTTAATTACTGATAATTTTGTTTGCATTAAGAATCCTGTTTTGTTGAATGTATTTCCCTCTTACTCTTCCATATATGTATTGTTGGCAAATGTCACTTGACAGTTTTGAAGAAGGTCATGGACACTATACTTATTTTTCATGTATTTATGCATGTAGAGAGTAAGGTCAGTGAAATCCCAGTATTGTATATGGTTGGTGAGAGGAAAACCTGAGTATCACCTGTGTTTCAGTATGAAGATATCGGCCTTTCAATATTTCAGGCACAATTCAGATCAGAGAGTAAGTAAGTACATTTATTATATGCTTAGTTAATAAAAACCATTGCATAAAATACACTGATAAAAAGTATTAAAATTTGGAAAACGATAAAATAGAATCATCCACATTCTCAATGGCACAGGCGAATGACACACAGACTCTATAATTGCATAATTGCTTATGTGAATTCATCCGGAAAGCACTCAAGCTAGTGCTTTTAGTTCATCCTGATGATTTGGTGGTCAGATAGGCTTTGCTCATTTGCATGATTGCTTAAGGCACAGTAAAATAGCCTTATTTAAACCTCTTCAATTCTAAAAACCATAGTTTGACTTTAAATGAAGCCCTATTGTATCAAAACAGCAGAATATAGAGTCAGATAGTCTTTGCTTTACTTAAGGCATAGTAGAACAACCATATTAAAACCTCTTCAAGTACATAAAGTCCTGATTTGACCTTAAATGAAGCCCTGTTGTATCTAAATGGCAGAATATATGTTATCTAAAATCCTTAGACGTGAGCCGGAGGATTCCGATCGCTGTATTAATTGCTTATATGAACCTGCAATGACCAAATTATCCATTAAAAGCTACTAAGTAGTTCATCTTGGCAAAAGCAGAAAGCAAGGGTTTATGTCCACGAGGCTGCTTGATGCTGGTATTTAGCTTTATTCGTGCTGCATCCATGAGACAGATCAGTGAAGAGGCCGTATTGCTTTGTCCTTAAGTTCATAAAACCATAGTTTGAGGCCATTGTGTGTAACACCGTCGAAAGGAAGAATTGACTACATTGAGGCCTATCGCCGTAGGCCATGGATTTCAGTTCATTGTGCGCTTTGAATCATGTTGGTCATCCGTATTGCAACTTTTAATCATGATCCGATTATAGTAATTAATTTTGACTGGAGCAGAGGCCGAGGATTTGTGCCCAGTAAGGCGACTAAGTACTGATATTTAGTTTTGTTCCTGCTGCGCCCATGAATCGAACCAGGCAGCATGCTAGCTGGATATCCCCTCCTTCAAAGCAAGCTTTCACTGCCTGCCTGCAAGTTCTGATCTGTTTTCCTTTCAGGGCAGGTTTTAGTATGATTCTTCGTTCCCTATCTGAGCTCTTACATATGCACAGTAGGTGTAAAACTTCCTCTTTTGCCTCGCCGCATAATCTGCACAAGGTAGATGGCTGTGTCCTTTTCCATGGGGGCAGATGCAGCATAGATGGCAAAATGCCCAGCCTCAGGTGCAGGTATTTTTCCTTTTTTACTTTATTAAAACCAGCACTTAAGTATGGTTGGGGGGAGCATCTAGAGTAGCCCTGAATAACAAACCATCAGCTTTGTCCTCCACAAGGGACAGCATCTTTACCGTTTTGTTTACCAGCTCTTTAAAGCTTTTATAGGACCCAATGGTAGCCCAAGGGACATCTAGGGCCAAGCAGTCTATTGAATCTTGTAAGTAAATCTTGGCAGCGCTATCTTTTTTCTGGTTTAGCTCATTCCAGAGGTAAGTATTTAATGTCCCAGGATCCGCACCCTTTATTTTGTGCCAGCATTTAACATATGCACCCTTGTGTGCTATTTGTTGCTTTTGTAGACCAAATTCTAATCGTATCTATGCCGGCGAAGTGTACTGCAGGAGATTGAATATTATTCTCATTGATCTTGACACCGTCTTGTCCAGAACACCGGCATCTCTTCCTCTTAGGCACTCGGTTCCGTAGGTGATTGTGGGGAGGGGTCTTGCTTGAATCACCTGTAATAAAGGGGTAAGGCTGGGGCCAGTTATTTTGTGTTTGATGTTTTTTAAAGCGACCGCTAATGCAGTTCCTCTTCCTATTATGGCTGCTTTTTGTTGGTGGAACATGCCTTTACTGTCCAGTATTATGCCCAAGTAGTTAAATTCTTCTAAAATGTCGAGTCTCAGACCCCCCAACTCCCATCGTAACTGGTGTATTTTCTTATTCTAATTTATTACCATCACTTTGGTTTTTCCTAAGTTTATACTTATTCCGTTCTTGGTGGAGAAGATACTTGTGGTATTTATCAAATGTTGCAAGCCAATCGGTGTATGGCTGATTAGTACGAGGTTGTCGACGTAGAGCAGATTCGAGAGGGTGAAGCCTTCAAGATTCGGCGGACTGTGGTTGCAATTATCGAGGTCTGGCGAGAGATCTGCCATGGATAGATTAAACAGAGTTAGCGCCAAAACACAACCTTGCTTCAACCCCTTAGTTGTTGGTATTCTCCTCGATAAGCAATCGTCGGCTCCCAACTTTATTTGTACCCATGTATTGGTATGTAGTAAAATCAGCTGAGACAGGAGTCTTGAATTAATTTTCATTTTAGAAAGTTTTGACCAGAGTTTTTCCCTGTCGATGTTGCTGAAGGCAGATGTTTAGTCTATGAAGCAAACGTAAAGTGGTTTATTGATGTTTTTAACTGCATCGATTAAAAGCGATAGAGCCAGTATGTTTGTTGAAGTCCCCATACGTTTTTGAAAGCCTGTTTGATTAATTGAAATCAATGCCGTTTCTGATGCCCAGTCTGTAAGTTCTTCCAGCAAAAGGCCCGCGTAATATTTGGCCTCGTTGTCTATTAATGCAATGAGCCTATAATTTTCTGCTTCGTTTTTGCTGCCTTTCTTGTGTATCGGGGAAATTATTGATCCAGGAGTCTTGTATTGTTTCTGCTTCCATTATATGAGTGAAAAGTGGCAGTAATGCTGCTGCCCAATAACCCAGGTCTTGCTTGTATAAGATAGGAGGGATGACGTTGGGGCCTGGCGCGCCCTGTGCTCTGCCTTTCGAGATTCTATTCATAATCTGTTTAATCGAGAGGGAATAATTGATCTCCTCAGCTTGCTTTACTTGACCTAGCCACGTTCTTCTGCTCCCCTGTGCTTCATGTATAGTGTTGTTTTGTCCGCCGTTGAAATGGTGCCATAGTTAATTATCCCAGTCTCCTTCGGACAGGTGAGAGTTAATTCCGAGGGCCCTTGGGTTCTGTAAGCTATTCACTGTGCGCCAAAACCTGACGCTGTTGTTGGCTTTTGCGTCATGTAGAAGTTTGGCCCACGTAGTTTCTGCAATCTCATAATTTGATGACCAAATTAGCTTCTTCTTGCTCATTTTTAGCAATTTTAGTTCTTTTTGAAGATTCACATCTGGCCCCATTTGACGAAGGTTTCGTACTGTTTTATTTATTTCTTGATTTGCCTTAGTTGGATCCTTTGTGATATTGAGAGATGGTTTCTTTACATGCAGGGTGGCGTGGTGTGTGTCCTTTGTTGAGAGTTTAATCCTGCAGATGCGCTTGTCCCTTCTTCTTTTGAGTGGGCCGCCCCCCCGAGACTTTCAGTGAATTTTGCCCAGCATTTCAAGATGTCGTTCTTCGGCAGCTTGTTTTCCTCCCACAGGATTTTTGCCTCGGCCAGGAATTTTTCCAAATTACGTGTTTTTCATTTGATTCTTTTGCAGTTGACAGTATGAACCGTGCCTGGGCCCCCTACTTGCTGGGTAGGTGCTGTCCCGTGTGCATCCAATATGAGCTTTTGTGGTAGGTGGTCACTGTAGTCTGATGTACCTATCCCGAAGTCTGCTATCTTGTTGAACAGAGATATTGACGTAAAGGTGTGATCTATTGTTGTATTTGCTAGGGCATTGTGGAAAGTTGCCGCTGGCGGGCTATCTCCCGGGAAACATCAGTTTAATGCAACCAAGCTGAGATTTTCTTAATCCTTAAAAAGCTCTGTAGTTGGCCTGGTTGGTTTACCCAATTGCTGACTTCCTGGTGTGGGATCCCCCAGGCCAAGTATTGATCTTCCACTGATTCATCTCTGTCGTATGGCCCTGATAGGTTCATGTTGAAGTTGCCTGAGACTGAGGTTTGGAGTTACCTCCTCTGTAAGTAGCCTCGTCAGCTCAGTGATCAGCAGTTTCGCACCCGCTTTTTTATCGCGTGGTTGGAGATAAGTATTTACGAGTATTAATTGACGATTGTCGTTGAGGCCTGCTAAGTCCAGCTTAATTGCTTTTATGCCGTTTGTTGCTGTTGTTTTGATGGCCAGTTCCTTAGCTGTGTTTATGCTCTTAATTGAGGTGTAAATTGAAAGACCTCCTTTTGAGTGCCCAAATTTGGCGCTTCTACATGCCGGGAGATTATATGACTTGTATCCTTGTAATTGAAACGGTTCTCTGACGAGGTTTCTTGCAGTAATATAAGATCAAATTGTTGAAAGTACAGCAGAAGCTCTTTATCCATGGCTTTTGATCCTAGTCCATTTATGATCCAAGAACAGAGTCTTATCTGGAAGCCTTTTATATGTCGTTTCATACCCTGTCATGGCTTCTTGGCCTGAGTGTTAATGGTTCTTGCTATCCAGGACCAGTTGTTTGACATGTTACTGTCGCCTGCTTGCATAGGGCTCCAACTGTTGGATTCAGTGCTGCGAGCTCCTTTAAGCATCGATTGGGTTTTCCCTTCGTTGTTCATATTTTTCGGCCTACACCCTTCTGATTGTTGAGGATCTCGTAAGAGGCTCCGGATAACCAATTTTTTATGGCGTTTTAGTCAAATCCCCCAGGCATTTAGTTGTCTTTCCTCCTTCATTATTTTCTCAGCTGTTTCCTGTGTGGCCCAAGTTGTTTTTGTTATCTCTTGCTCTGACAGATGCTTGTGGGATTCAAATTCTATGGACTCCAAATTGCGTGAGTCCACTTCTGCCAAGTTACTGATGGAGGTTAATAATCGCAGGATGTTACCTCTGTTCAGGATGTCACCTCTGCCTTTTGATTTGTACTCCTGAATGAACGGAATTATCTTAGATTCCTCCTGTCGGTAGCTACTGTGATTAGCCCTTGTGGCTTATAATTCGTCATTAACCCTAGAAGTTATCAGCACCGGTGTTGGGCGTTCATCCAGCCCTACTGTGTTTGATGCATCCGCTGTGTTTTGGTTCTTAGAGCCTTCTCTGATAGTGGCAGTCTGGTTTCCCATGCAGTCATTCAAACTTGGCCCCTCGTGTGACTCGGTTGTAAAAAATCTTCGTGGTCTGCGAGGACTGTGAGGATATCGATGCCCTGCTTGCCCTCTGAGCTGTTAAATCTCCTAATGGTGACTAGACCTCTGCCTGAAAAATGTCTTTATAGTTGTGTTCTTGTCCCTCCCTTTTCTCTTCTGTTTCCGGAAATATTTCTCCCCTGCCTGTTTGCTGCCTGCCGCTTCTTCTCCTTGAATCTGCCCATTTGAGCCATGACCATCACTGACTGCTTGGTTGATTTCTTGTTGTTGTAAGTTATTAGTGGGCTCCACTCGGTCAAGACCCAAGCCTGGGCTCTCCTCGAGGGTAATACGTTCCCCTGTTACCTGATGGAGTTCTGCCCCAATGGGCCCCGTTTCTCTTTTCCTACTGCCTGCGCTCATTTTGAGGTTAGATTGGTCCAGGGGCCTTTTGCTCTTGTGGAGCGCATCAGGGGGTTCTTGCTCCGGGTGCTGCTGTATCGTTGCTGCTGGAATTTGAGTTTCCAGTATTTTTGTCTAAGCTGATGGTGTTTACTGTTCCTGCAGTGTTTCTTGTCTTTCTTAGATCAGTGAGGAGCTCCCCCATCAGTGAAGGTAAAGTTGAGAGTTTGTCTATGATAGAGAAGCAGGTGCAACTTGGTTGGATTATTTGAGTGTCAGCTTGGGCTCTCTTGATGAAGTTGCTCATCTCTGTCAGTTTGCTATCAAAGTTTGAGACGTGAATCGTCAGAAAGTTGAGAAGGGATAATTGAATATCCATTTTATCGGAGTGGTACTGCATTGCCTTAGTTGAGAGCTGCATAGTTTTTAGGAGGGATGCCCATACATTTTTTGGCTCAGTTGAGGAGTCCTCAGATTCAATGTCTCGCTGAGTTTTGTTATCTGAGGCCGGGGTGCCTCAGGTGAATATGAGGCTACCAGCTTTTCCCACTCTTCTGTGGTAAGATATGATACATTGCTTGTTTCAGCTTTTGAGTTTTCTAGTTGTTTGTCTATTTTCTCTGAGCCACAATCCATTTTGTCTCGTGCATTTATTGCCTGTAGGTCAGTCAAATATGGCTCCATAGCCATGGTGATTTTTTTGCACTTTTTCTTCTTTTATTCCCTCTTGTTGCTTATCTTTGGTGTTGTTGTGCGCTTTGGGTAGATCTTGGGGTAGAGGGTCGGCGCAAGTGGACAGGCAGGGTTCTTCTCCCTTACTTGTCAGATTATTGATCAGAATATTGTCTGAGCAGCTTGGGCGTTCCGTGATAGAATTCGGTTCCTCAGGCAGATAACGGCTCATGTGCATATGGGAGAGGATTGTAATTTTTGGCTCTAGTGGGAACCTCAACGTGCATATGTCCTTGTGGCCTTGAATCTTTGAGGGGTCTTGCATGTATGGAAGTATGGCGCCTTCATAATCTGTGTCAGTTATCGTCATACTTGCTGCCACGTTCTCTGTTTTCATACATTTGTTTGCTGCGCCAATAGCCTGATCCTGCCTTTGCCCCTCTTGCCTTGCATCCGCGGCATTGCTCTTTGTGCCTCATGCTTTCCTGACCTTATCTTGCCTCGTATTTTTTATCCTCTTCCATTAACGGTGTTATGGTCACTGCTGCAGTTTCTGACTGGGTTATAACCTCTGGATGCAATGGGGATGGAATCCCCCTGAGTTCGACATTACTGGCATTTAAAACAGCTCCTGCATCTTTCACAAAAGAGAATTTTGAATATATTTTAAGTTGATAGCCAGTTTTTGTTGTCTTTGCTGGTGAGACACCTTCTATCGCCACCAGAATGGTATGGCCCGTGGTATCGTGAGCTCCTGCCATGGCCAGGCCCTTGTTGGGTTCGCCCAACATTTTGGTCTTCCTTTTCCTGTTGTTGATTACAGTGGTAACTGACCGCCTTTCTCTTCCTGACCTCATTCTCCGCCTAAGGTGTTACAAGGAGATGCAGAGTCTTCTCAATCCTGCACCTTTTGCCTGAAAAGTTGTGGCAGGGAGGCTGCGAGGGGGCAGGGTAGCAAGCAGTCCGCAAAGTCCATTTGACTGCCCGTCCACCTGTCTGCCTCTGACGCGAAGGAATGCTGTCCCTGGGTCGTGGGGTGGCTGTGCTGTTTCTGGGCAGTAATCTAGCTTGTGCCCAGTACTTTAATTTAGAGATTTATGGCCCTCTGTGGTCGAGCGAGGCCTCGGTCTCAACTCGTGGCCCCAGGACGCAGGGTGCCTGGGAGTTCCTGTGCTGCGAGAAGGCCGGCAGAGGGGTGAGGGGTGTGGGTTGTGGGTTGAAGTGCCCATAAACCCCCCGCCTAAAGGCCCGGTCCCCCCCCCCAGAGAGAACAGGGTGAGGGGAGGAGGAGAGGCCCGAGCAGGAGCTTCACAGCCATTGCAAGCCGCACCCAAGCCTAGCTGTGCTGCTTCTGCAGTGCCCTACTCACACTTTTGCAGCCGGCAGCTGCGCCACTGCTCTCGGGGCCCTCTACCCGATCACGCCCCGCCTCTTACCTCCTGTTGCTCTGGGTCGGAGCCAGGCTACCACTGCCGGGCTGCCACTGCGCTGCCAGTCCTGAGTGATGGTTGAGTTATGGTTGAGTGGGGGCTGAAGAGACCAAGGAGAGACCACTAAGCCTGCTGAGTCCGCACCGACCACACCGCTGTTAGTTCCTGGCCCTGCCCTCAAAACCAGGGTGAAGCCAGCACCTCCACGGCACCCCCTCCTCCTGATGGCCTCCGTGGTGGTCGACTGCCCAGACCGAGCTCCGGGAGTCCGCAGCTCCTAGTCACCCTGGGGTGAGCAGCCGCCATGCCCGCTTCCTCCGCGACTGCCTTCCGCCCTATCTGGGGTCTCGAGACACTCTTGGTTGCGGTCTGGGGCGGCGGGGGGATCCGGGCAGGGGGAACCAAGCAAGCAGCACCAGCACAAAAGCGCCGGCAACCAACAGCGCGTGACGTCACACGCAACAACGTAACGTCTGGCAAACCAGAGAGTATAAACGGGGAATGGTAAGCTCGTCGAGTAAGCAGCAGTCAGAACAAAGTTTTATTGATTTTTTTATGATGTGATGTTTTTTTTGTGTAGGACATACATAGCCATGAGGGCAGCGATGGATTTCACAATCTTTGAGGTAGGCTTGAAAACGCTTGCTTCGAAGTTTTGCCTTTTCTGGCTTTGAGTTTACAAAATGAGATGGTTTCTAGTGTTTCATTGTTCACCTATGAGTTGAATGTTTTACGTATTAAGCTGAAGGCCTCTGTAAATTTAATTTAACCCCAGTTTCAAGATGGAGAGGGTGAAGTTCTCTTAGAATGGGAGTGATGTGATCTGAGTTTTTTGGCTCCTGCGACCAGTTAGGCAGCAGCCCGGAGAATAGCTGTTGGTAGTGCAGTAGAGTATTTTGGAAGTCCTACAGGATTGCTTTTCCAAGATATGTAGGATCAAGTGCCTGTACTGTTGCTCTGAAGTCATTGTGTTGGAAAGTTATACCTCAAATCAAAAGGTCAAAAGGAGAACATCATTTCAAAGGTTACCTAAATCTTACCTATGTAAAAACCATCTGCTTTATCTTAGGTACACACTTTATGACCCATATTTGAAGTAGAAACAAGATATGCAGCCTCTTAATATTGAGTCCCTGTGGGAACAAAGATATTTATTTTTTTATAAGTCAATGCAAACCGAGGTGGGCATGTATAGATTGTGTGATGCAGAGCAGTTAACACTAGGTCTTCACAAAATGTTGAATATACTGGCAAAATTTGTACAATTCTTCAATTTCGGTGAGATTTCACACCATGCAATTTTGTATCATTTTTGACAGTGAGACTGGTTTCCACAGAAAATGTGTTTCTGAAAGGCTTTCTTTGCTTCAACTTATCTCCAGTTATCTTGCAAGACGTTATGCGTGAGATGCACACTTGCATAGCTTAGTCATGCAAGGTACAGCAAACATCATTGGCCTCTAAAAGCTTAATTTCAGGAACTTTTCAAAGAATTGTATAACAAGTTTTGGTGCTTTTGAACACTCCTAGTTAAACCCATTTTGTTTTTATTTTGCCCTTTCTTTGGAATTGTATTTGTCCATGAAAAATGACACGCGTACAGCTCAATAAACCATATTTAGTGATAACACAGCAAATCCACTACATTAATGGTATTTATTGAATTCTGTGCCTCCTTTGTTTTCCTGTATCATATTTCGGCAGTAATTCCACTGGCTGAGATTAATTCGAGTATTCCATTCATTACTTTTTGGGATTTCACAATATTTTGAAGGACATTTCACTATGCTCAGCACTAATATGTGGTATTGTTTTTCTTTACAAAGAATATATGATTGTTATTATACTGTTACTCAGTTTTTCCAATCCAAACAAGCTTTATTCGACATATTAGTCATAAAAGCACAGTACATAAATATTTCGTAAAACACAGTACAAAAATATTATTTGAAGCCTGATTGGGAAAATTAGATTAAGCCGTATTAAAAGCAAATATCATTAAAAAACATTTAAAATTACATTATGAGCTCGATTGATAAAACCAAACAAAAGCATTTTAGAATTACATTGCCAAAGGGGGACAGAGATTTGGCCACGATAAGTTAGTATAGGCACTTGGTTGGGACAAGTATCTATTTTACATAGTATATGGTTTACAGCTCCCCTGGTACATATGGCGATGCAAATGATCAGATTCAGCCTTATTTTACACAAAGAGAATGCGACCTTATGGCCCATGACCACCCCAAAAATGTTGCCAATGCTATAGCAATAGGGGTAGACGTGTCGGTGCGTAGTGTTCTTTCTGCTTCATTGCTCCTTCTGGTGCCTAGTAGTTTACAAATTGGCACCAGCCATGAACGTCGTGGGGCAACATATCCTGGACAGGCAAACAGTAAATGTGCTAGCGACTCCACATTAGCCTGGCATACGGGATACAAGTTATCATCAGATTTAGCCCATCTAGCAGTAAAAGCTCTTATTGGCAGTAAGCCCACCCTAAATTGGAAGTATAACTTCCGTTCGTACGGTTTTGTAATTGTATCCCAGTATTGCTCTAGGCTAGGGGTAAGTTTGATTTCCAGGAAAATTCCTGTTAGTGAAGATGACTCACTATTTCTCAGTGTGTTATGCGTTACCATGTCCCAGTATTTTTCTTTTATGATCTTTTTCGAGGGGAAGAGGGAACTTGTTGGATCATCCCACAATGCTGTCATGCCAATACTTGCTAGAGTAGCTCTAACCTCACGTAGCCATTTAATCTTATGAACATTATCTGCCTTTATTATATCTTTGAAGCCAGCAGCGTAAAATGCCAGTTCGGGTGTAGTCCAGATCCTGCGCCAGTATAGTAGGGGCTTAATTTAGCAATATCTGCCACAGGTTTTCTACCCAGATCGTAAAGTAGGGGACACATTGCAGTGCTTTGTGGGTGGTTGGTAATCTTGCGTAGGAACCTGATTTCTGCTATGGTGAGTTTGGACAGGTTCTCACACCCCCAAAGTTCTGCCCAGTAGAGGGCTGAACTGACCACTTTCGTTTCATAAATCTGGAGCACCGGACTGATTGGTTTTGTGAGTGAGGTGTTATACTCTGATTGGAGCACTCCCGACAGTTGTCGGTGCTTCAGAATTGCCAAAGCAATTTGATGGTTCCATTTCAAATCATCCTGTATATTAACCCACAGATAGTTAAACGCATTGACTTGCTCCAAAGAACGATCATTCATTAAAATACCACTTTTGAATGCTCTGTGCGAGTTAAAAACCATAAGTTTCATTTTCGACACATTAACTTCCAGGCCCCTTGTGGAGCAAAACTCCTCAAAAATGGACAGGGACCGTTGGAGACCACTCGGTGTCTTTGAAATAATTAATGTGTTGTCTGCGAACATTAATATAGGTATTTTTACACCTGCTAATGTTGGGGCGTCAGTAGTAGTAGATTCCATACATTTTACTATTCCGTTGATAAGGAGAATAGTGTAGGTGCCATGACACAGCCCTGGCGCACGCCTCTCTCGATTGGGAAGGGACTGGTAACATTACCCTGTGAACCCCAACGGATTTTGGCATAAGTATCCTCATGTAGTCTAATAATGAGGGTTGGCAGTTCAGGAGGCATCCCCATTTCTTGCAGAACCACCCATAATTTAGTGCGGGGGACAAGATCAAACGCTGACTTAAGGTCAACGAAGGCAGCATATAGGCTACCCTTTCCTAGCACCACAATCTTCCAGTATATTAAAATAAAACGAAACACATGGTCGATGGTACTGGTGTAGGCCCGGAAGCCGGCCTGCAGAGGGGACATAATACTATATTCATCTATCCACTCTTGGACCTTGTTAAGAACTAGCCGCCCCATTCTCTTCTGCAAGGAGTCTATTAAACTAATGGGCCTGTAGTTTCCTGGGTGAGATTTATCCCCTTTTTTATAAACGGGGATAATTTCAGCCCCTTTCCACGATTCGGGGACTGGTGCACCATGGGCAATAGCATTAACCAACAGGAGAATATACCGGCACCATCTGTCCTTGTCATAGAGAAATATATCTGCTGGTATGCCGTCTGGGCCAGGTGCTCTACCGCCCGATACCGATCTGAGTGCTGCATCAATGTCAGCTCTGCAAAAGGCCGCATCTTGATAAAACGAATAGGTAGTCTCCCCCAAATCTTTCTCAGATGGACTACAGGCATATTGGGGTTTTAAATGATTAACCCAATCTTCCTGTGTTACATGGTTTTGTGGCTGTTGCGGTTGCCCTCCTCTGTCCCATTTTATTATGTTCCAGAAGTGCTTGGGGTTACCCAAGGCACAAGCCTCCTTAAGATCCTGCCATCTTTTTTCGTCCCAGATTTTCTTGGCCCTTTTCTGGGTGCTCCTATATACTTGCCTAGCCGCTCGCACTGTAACCGGGTCTCCTGCTTTAATAGCTAGCCCTAATTATTCACGAGCCGCTCTACACTCCTTATTAAACCAGTGACAGCCTTTCTGGTTTGTAGCCTTTTTGGGCTTGCCCTGCTTAATAAAATGCGTGCGCAAAAGGGCAAAGAATTTATTATGAGTATAGATAGAGAGCTCGGGAACCTCTGTATTAGCTGTGCTAACCTCAAGCTCCGTTATAGCACAGTCAATGTCCTTAATGATGCTAGCTATAAGTTCAGGCTTCTCTACTATCCTCACCCATTTTAGACGTCTCATATCATTAGTGGGGACAACATTGCAAGTGAGTAATTCGAATCCTGGTAGCGCGGGTGCCTTGTGTCGTAATAATCCCAGGGTCACACACAAGGGGTTATGATCGCTCTCTGGCCGGTCCCTGACAATCATGTGACCAAAGGTGTGCCATAATTTCAAGCTAATCAATACGTAATCTATGCAAGTTGCACTGAGTTCATTATTAAATGTATTCATTCCAAGTCTATCTGATGGAGATCTTCCATTAGCCACCCTTAAGTCTTTTTCCAAACCAATAGAATTAATTTGGATGGCCACATCCGTCCGTTTTTTTAAGGGTGCAAGCTCCAGCTTTGGGATGCCCCACTGGGCATCTTCTTCTTCTGTGAGGTAGCACTCCTCATTAGCAAGGGGCTCGAATGACGAGTTAAAGTCGCCCTCGATTATAACATTAGATCCTTCTGAATATAGGTCAAGAATATAGTCGAGAGCCGCTAAAACTTCCAACTTCTTCCCCCTAGTTCCTCTCACGTAAATGTTGTAAATGTCAACGTTCCCTTGTGACCCATGTACAATCTTTAGGCCTGAATATCATTACTCTGTGTCGAGAGCACCTGGATGTTAAAGCCTAGTTCTTGCCGAATCCAAATTGTCAATCCCCCCGATGGGCGCCCTTTTGCTCCTCTGATAGCTGGAATATAATAGTTTAGGTAGCCTATACAATGGCGGGGGGCACTGTCCAGGTTTCCTGAAAGAGGCAGATGTCATAGCACTCAATGAAGGCATACCGTTCGGGAGATGTAGTCTTTGAGCTCAACCCTGCAATATTCCAAGACAACAAAGATTTTCTTAGAGAGGTATGGCATGATGACAATGTCCCATTTAATCCATTAGGAGATACACAACTAGCCTCCCTCGAGCCCTTTATCAGAGATGGAGCTATGGTTGTGGTCCTTAAAGGCCGAACAGGGCCTATACTGAAAAGCTTGGTACTGTGAGGACTATCCCTGGTGTTGCTAGGGACTTGGGGAATCCTTGGTGAGTATGGGACGCACTCTTAAGTCAGTCATTATTATCTAATGTGGAACCTCCCAATGGACTGGAGAGTATCTGCCTTGGGGGAAGTCTGGTCTGGCTGCTCAGAGGAGAGTGTCTAAACTGGATGGATGACGATTCAGGAGGACTAGTTCGAAACTCCAGAGCAAAAAGATTTTTGGCAAGGTCCGCCCTAGTTAGAGTGAGCTCAATACAATCTAACGGGTGAGCTGGGGAAGTGAGCCTACGAGCCTTGATGATATCCTCCCTTATCACTGAGCGGCATCCCCTGACATACCTTATCCAATGAATGGCTTTATTAGTCAGGGAGTCCACATTCTCTGTACCTTTGTTGATGTCATACTTAGGCACATTCACCATATAGAGTCTATGGCTAAGGGGCAGGTTGGGGATGTTCTGTTCGGCCAACCTTGATTGGGAACTACACTGAGGATATTGGGACTTAGAAGGAGTGTGTCTACTATGCAATATCTGGTCCCTCATGGTTCCTGCGCTACGGGAGTTATTACAATTACTTAAGTCAGGATGCGGTTCGTGCTTAATTGTGGATGATGGAGGCACTTGCTTCTGGGTCTTAACCGCATCAGAAGATGAAAGACAACCATTGAGGTTAGTGCCCATGACAAAGGGGGCCGATGCTCTCCCAGAGTCGATGGCCTGGCAAGGTGGAGGGAGATGACTTGTCACAGTGTTGGCACTCTCTACACGGAAAAAATCCTGTTGCGATAGGAGCTTGACCATAGAGGTTAGATCCTCAATCATAGTTTTCATGGTCCCTATTTCAAGCCGAAGCATGTTGACAAGGTGAATCATGTCCTGTGACTCAATGCTGGACCCTGCGATACCAAAGGGGATGATGGACGGAGCGTTTGAGCTAATCAAACACTCACCCCCAGTCAACTGATCTGGGTTTAATCCATCATTATTCTTTAGCTCACTCCACCACCCCAGTTCAGACATGGCCATATGCAAATCAGTCTGACCCTGTGCCTCATGGGAACAGTCCAGCCCGAACTGCCAAGCCATGTCTTCCCTGGACCGGAAACAAGCATCCTGGGACCGGTTTCTGGCCATTCAGCCGTCATCAGCCAGGCTAGCTTGAATCCAGTGGCAAAGTGAGCAAGGGACCCACGTCTGGGCATACCCTGCCAACTTACGGCGAACAAAGCGATACCAAAGGGGATGATGGACGGAGCGTTTGAGCTAATCAAACACTCACCCCCAGTCAACTGATCTGGGTTTAATCCATCATTATTCTTTAGCTCACTCCACCACCCCAGTTCAGACATGGCCATATGCAAATCAGTCTGACCCTGTGCCTCATGGGAACAGTCCAGCCCGAACTGCCAAGCCATGTCTTCCCTGGACCGGAAACAAGCATCCTGGGACCGGTTTCTGGCCATTCAGCCGTCATCAGCCAGGCTAGCTTGAATCCAGTGGCAAAGTGAGCAAGGGATGCCCAGACGTGGGTCCCTTGCTCACTTTGCCACTGGATTCAAGCAAGCCTGGCTGATGACGGCAGGAATGCCAGAAACCGGTCCTAGGATGCTTGTTTCGAGTCCAGGAAGACATGGCTTGGCAGTTCGGGCTGGACTGTTCCATGAGGCACAGGGTCAGACTGATTTGCATATGGCCATGTCTGAACTGGGGTGGTGGAGTGAGCTAAAGAATGATGATGGATTAAACCCAGATCAGTTGACTGAGGGTGAGTGTTTGATTGGCTCAAACGTTCCGTCCATCATCCCCTTTGTAACGCTTTGTTCGCCCTAAGTTGGCGGGGTATGCCCAGACGTGGGTCCCTTGCTCACGTTGCCACTGGATTCAAGCAAGCCTGGCTGATGACGGCTGGAATGCCAGAAACCGGTCCTAGGATGCTTGTTTCCGGTCCAGGAAGACATGGCTTGGCAGTTCGGCTGACTGTTCCCATGAGGCACAGGGTCAGACTGATTTGCATATGGCGCATGTCTGAACTGGGGTGGTGGAGTGAGCTAAAGAATGATGATGGATTAAACCCAGATCAGTTGACTGGGGGTGAGTGTTTGATTGGCTCAAACATTCCGTCCATCATCCCCTTTTGTATCGCTTTGTTCGCCCTAAGTTGGCGGGGGTATGCCCAGACGTGGGTCCCTTGCTCACTTTGCCACTGGATTCAAGCAAGCCTGGCTGATGATGGCTGGAATGCCAGAAACCGGTCCTAGGATGCTTGTTTCCGGTCCAGGGAAGACATGGCTTGGCAGTTCTGGCTGGACTGTTCCCATGAGGCACAGGGTCAGACTGATTTGCATATGGCCATGTCTGAACTGGGGTGGTGGAGTGAGCTAAAGAATGATGATGGATTAAACCCAGATCAGTTGACTGGGGGTGAGTGTTTGATTGGCTCAAACGTTCCGTCCATCATCCCCTTTTGTATCGCTTTGTTCGCCCTAAGTTGGCGGGGGTATGCCCAGACGTGGGTCCCTTGCTCACTTTGCCACTGGATTCAAGCAAGCCTGGCTGATGACGGCTGGAATGCCAGAAACCGGTCCTAGGATGCTTGTTTCTGGTCCAGGGAAGACATGGCTTGGCAGTTCGGGCTGGACTGTTCCCATGAGGCACAGGGTCAGACTGATTTGCATATGGCCATGTCTGAACTGGGGTGGTGGAGTGAGCTAAAGAATGATGATGGATTAAACCCAGATCAGTTGACTGGGGGTGAGTGTTTGATTGGCTCAAGCGTTCCGTCCATCATCCCCTTTTGTATCGCTTTGTTCGCCCTAAGTTGGCGGGGGTATGCCCAGACGTGGGTCCCTTGCTCACTTTGCCACTGGATTCAAGCAAGCCTGGATGATGACGGCTGGAATGCCAGAAACCGGTCCTAGGATGCTTGTTTCCGGTCCAGGGAAGACATGGCTTGGCAGTTCGGGCTGGACTGTTCCCATGAGGCACAGGGTCAGACTGATTTGCATATGGCCATGTCTGAACTGGGGTGGTGGAGTGAGCTAAAGAATGATGATGGATTAAACCCAGATCAGTTGACTGGGGGTGAGTGTTTGATTGGCTCAAACGTTCCGTCCATCATCCCCTTTTGTATCGCTTTGTTCGCCCTAAGTTGGCGGGGGTATGCCCAGACGTGGGTCCCTTGCTCACTTTGCCACTGGATTCAAGCAAGCCTGGCTGATGACGGCTGGAATGCCAGAAACCGGTCCTAGGATGCTTGTTTCTGGTCCAGGGAAGACATGGCTTGGCAGTTCGGGCTGGACTGTTCCCATGAGGCACAGGGTCAGACTGATTTGCATATGGCCATGTCTGAACTGGGGTGGTGGAGTGAGCTAAAGAATGATGATGGATTAAACCCAGATCAGTTGACTGGGGGTGAGTGTTTGATTGGCTCAAACGTTCCGTCCATCATCCCCTTTTGTATCGCTCAATGCTGGACCCTGCCACTACCCCTGTACTACTAACTGGAGGTGACTGGGGCAGGTGGAGTGACTGGGACCTCTCTTCCCTATCAGTGTTTGTCAATTCCAATAAAGGCAAGAATCTATTTGTGCATGGAAATGCTGGGACTATTTGTTGAGGATTAGTCCCAAAAGAGCTGGTGGGCGAGTGTCCTGCCTTTGATGTATCACGCTTACCCTCAGCAATGGGGATGGATGGCCCTTTTTTGCGTGGATTGAGAAACATAGCAGGGATGGCGGGATGGCAATTTTGTCTCCCCTTAGTGGATTGAGTAGGTGTAGGGGGAGACTTATCAGTGGAAGATTGCGCGTTTGGCGCTACCTCTAGTATATCCTCACATTCACTAATGAGGGTGTCAATACGGTCTAGGACACAGTTACTACCTGCATGCTTATGTAACTTTTTAGCCCTTTTTCCTTTATTGACCCGTCTTGCTCCACCTCCGCTTCCTTCCATGGCCTTTCTTTTTCCCATAGATCTAGGATGTACAGTCAGACCAAGTTAACTGCAAATGCTTTCGAGTCTAGCCCACAATCAATGGTACAATCAAAATATAATTTGACCTATGAACACTTGTCAGATTGGATCAGTACGTGACGCTTTAGAGTTCAATGTTCTGCACGGATACTCCACCTAAGAATGTAAATAGGAGAAGGCAAAAGTAATCAGTACCTCATTGTCCAGTGTATGTCCATAGGGCAATCCGGTGGCTAAGTGGCAGGCGAAAGAGGGGTGGCCCTGCCCTGCCTCTTCCTGTCAATGACGGGCAAGGACGGGCCCGCCCATGGCCCGGGCTTTACCCGCGCGCGGCCCGCACGCGTCCTGCGCCACGGGGGGAGAGGCAGCGCTTTATGCGCGATGTGAATTGAAGCACTTCCCCCTCACTTGCAGCACCTGTGCGGGAAGCGTTGCACCCTGGGGCATGTAGTCCCCTACCTGGGTGATGGCGGCAATGACAGTTCAGGCACGTAAGCTCCCTGGGACTCCTGTTCCACCAGGGATCGAAACAGTGGAGCACCAACACCGGGCACAGGGCAGCAAAGCAACCGGCAGAAAAGGACAAAGCAGGCTCCAGCGCCGCGGGGGAGAGGCAGCGCTTTATGCACAATGGGAATTGAAGCGCCTCCCCCTCACTCGCGGCACCTGTGCGGGAAGCGTTGCACCCTGGGGCATGTAGTCCCCTACCAGGGTGATGGCGGCAATGACAGTTCGGGCACGTAGGATCCCTGGGACTCCTGTCCCACCAGGGATAGAAACAGCGGAGCACCAACACCGGGCACAGGGCAGCAAAGCAACCGGCAGAAAAGGACAAAGCAGACTCCCTTCAACAACTTTTCAACTTTTACATAAACATTCGCATTTTGGTTCTTCAGGTTTCCAATGTGTCTTTCACACACATTTTCAAATCTTCATTGTGATTTTTTTGATGAGGCATCTGCTGTACTATGGAGAAGTATTGGATAGGAGTAGATGTGAAAATGACCGAACTGAAGCAAGGATGAATTAATCTAGGTGTTATCCTTAACAAAGTTCTGGGTATCATTTGGAGAGAATTTTAAGTGACTGTCTTTTATCACCAACAAACATTGAATGGGCTGGGCATTAGCAACAACAGAGTACTTAGCCACACAAGGCACTTTAAATAGCAGACCAAGTGACTCTTAGGCGCTCATTGTGAGTGGCTTGTTAATTTCAATTAGATGAGTATCCCTATGCTACTTGAACACTGGTTATGAGCTCCATTGGAATTAAGTGATCCTTTGAAACCACCGTGGATCTGTTTAGTTTGACCCAGAGATGTTGGCTGCTGAAGGAGCTGCACTCTTCAGGTGAATCTTGGAGAGAAATGTCAACTTAACAGAGGAATTGGAAAAAGAATTGAAGAATGTTTCAATAATCTTGTTTCTTAGTGGGCCAACAGGCTCCCGCTTTCAATCACTCCGTAACTATCCTACAGAGTTATTGGAACTCCCTGTATAAGTAACTGTTGGCCCACTGTAGATTTCCCTATGTTAGGCTAACTGCACCATAAGAGACTGCTTTTGCTTTGCACATGTTACACAGTAACGCACTCGTTTTTTTGTCGCATTGTTATTTTTTAATTATGCTGCACACATTTTATTATTCTGCTTTTTGCTTGGATTTAGTCTGTACATCATACAAGGCCAAACAACATTGAGCCCTATTTTTCTCTGTGGTCGATCACTCACACCTAGACATAATAGAGAGATCGAGCTGCTGTTTTTTGAACAGAGCAAGTCTTATTATATAGCCGAGACTTGCCGATCTAAAAACAGTGTGAAACGAGGATTGCAGAGAAATGGTCCTGAGACGAATGAGCTCCCCACCTGAGATGTAGATCAACTGATTATGACTCTCGGGTAGGGGGTCCGGCACTAATCCCAGAGATCTTTAGTATAATACTCGGCTTATATAGTAAGGGTAGGCGTAGGCTTATTTGTCATTCGTCATGACCGGACTTTTCATTGTGTACAATTTACTCATTGTGCTAATCACAATATTGACTTGTGTGTGTCTCCTAATTGAAGCACAGTTTTTGCATGATGGAGCACGTTAGTTTCAATAAATATATTAAGCCTTTATCGTGACTCTCCTTTTCTTGTGAACACATGTGAGTGAGAGACGAAAGGTAATGACCTGTTACCGCAACTCCTGAGAGAGTTCAAAGTGTTGTGTGCTGGGGTGCTTAGTTACCTGTCTCTCTGGAAGGTTAGGAAAGCAGGTAAAGCACTTCCCGTTGGTTATCACGCTGTGCGGTTTCGGTGTCTTGCATGATAAGACCATGTTACTTTTGCCTCACACGACTGCTGATTATGTGATATCGATGTGGACATTGATTTGTTTTCTGACACTACCAGATGTCTTTCTACACTTGTCTAGATTGGAATATATCTTATCTTGATTATATCCGAGAGCCATAAAAGGCGATCCAACACCCTTACGATTGCCTTGGGGTGTTCTATTCTACCTTGAACTAGCCCTGACGAAGTTCCCCTGGCACAAGGGAACGAAACGCGTTGGCTGTGTGCCTGTTTCATAGTTAAAGCAACATTAATAAAAAGATTTTTTTGCACTACAGATGTCTTTTGAGTGACCTCAATCAGAGTGCGCCTTCCTTCCTATGAACTTTTAAAGCACTATGAGTTAGTCTGGATTTTGGCCCATAGGTACTGATGTGGTAAGGTGACTGAGTCTCTCCATGCTGATGTCCCATGATCCCAGGCATAGTTCAGTTTCTGAGCAGAATCCCTGCAACATAACTCTTGTGGTTTATGATCAATTTGTGCTTGTGATGGGCTACAAATCATGCTTTGCATATACGTGTAGTTAAATGTGACAACCAAGAAGGATATGAGCTAGCCATCATTAGCTTAATATGGGCATCCAGATCACGATGGTGGTGATCCAAAGCACTATGCAAATGCAAGTTGAATGATACTTAACATTCTGTAGACAAAATGGCATGAGGGAATGCATGACTGGAATTATATTAGCAATTCTTGGCATAATGTCAGTAATTGCTGACATACTTATGACATCCATGACAAGATGGCGCCCATTTCTGTGCAATGTCAGTCAGTCAAATCTCCCTTTATTGTATAATTAAGTAAAATCATTACAATATATATACAGAATTCAGGTTTTAGCGTAAAAAGAATACTGTAAGTTAAAAACTAATATCACCAGCATAAACAGTCTCAGGAGTATAAAAAACATGAGAAAGCCCAGTTTGGTAGATGTAATAAATGGGCTAAGAACAATGGTTTTAGCAAAGTGCAGTGGGCATTCAACAATGCAGTGCAGCAACACAGTAAATGGTTTAACGTTTCTCTTTTATAACCACAAAGTCTGCACTTAACTGTCATGGAAAGGGTATCCCATTTTGAGTTCATACCTTTAATCTGTAGGTACATCAGCCTTGCAGCCATGATTTGTCTACGACATACCTTTCCAACTGAACACTGAAGGTATAGCTGTGGTCTCCGAGAAGGCGGATGCTGATTAGCGTATGATGTAGCCACCGCTTCAAGGGCCTGTGTGCTCTTCAATTTGGCCAAATCAGTTAGCATTGACAGTGATTTTATCTGTCTTTTCAGAATCGTTTTGAATGCTGAATGCGAGAGCAAACATTTATTCAGCTCAGACCGATCTATTTGGAGGGTATCCACTGATTTATCTAAATATTTCGACCAAGGCCTCTTCTTTTGAACAAATATGTATCGAAGAGCTAATTTCAAGTTGTTAGGCGGGGCCTTAATAGTCCTGTAGAAGTATTTTAAAAATGCGCCTATGTTAGACCACATTTGGGCCTCCAATCCAAGTTCTAGTTTGATCATACAGCCTCTTGTGTGTTTTGGCAGCCTAAAAATACTCTTATATGCTTAGAGTTGCAATGTATCCATTATTTTGGTAAGGTTGCCCGGAAAAGCTTCATTCCCATAATTAAGTGCTGGTAGAAGGGAAGCCCAGAGAACTCTTCGAATTGGGATTGTAGATGGACTTTCTAAAATTGTGTTAAGCTAACTAAGTCTGGTGGTCATCAGTGCAGCCTTTGTTTTAAGATTGCCCAGGTGGGTTTTGATTCCTCCATTTACAGTCACCAACACCCAAATAATTATATGAAGTTGTCCTTTGGATTTTTAGAGGGCCCAGGCTCCAGACATAGTTTATTTTTTTGGTTGTGCATCCAAAAGCTACAACTTTTGTCTTTGTCTTATTGACAGTCATGTTACTAACCTCATTATATTGATGAGGGGCGTTCAGGGCTTTTTGAATCCCCATTCTCGAGCAATCTGATAAAACAATATCATCTGCATATTGTAATAATGTGACCTTAACTTCACCGATTTTTGGTGGAATCAGATTTGCATATTTTAGGGCCGAGAACATGTCTGCAGTATACAGATTAAATAGAAGAGAGGCAATAACGCAATCTTGCTTTAATCCGCTGTCTGTTTATTTATTTATGCAATTTATATAGCGCACAAATACCCGAGGGTGTCTCGGCGCTGCGGAGTAGAAGGATAGCAGCTAAATTGGAAGACTACTGGTTGAAGAGCCAGGTTTTGACTTGTTTCCTAAATGTCAAGAGGGTGGGACTGGTTTTGATGTGGAGGGGGAGGGTGTTCCACAGTCTTGCCGTGGCAACTGTGAAACGTCTATCTCCCCAAGATGTTTTCTTTGTGCGAGGGATAGTCAGTAGGTGGGCTGAGGCGGAACGCAAAGATCTGAGAGGGAGGTATGGACAAAGTTATTTTTTTAGGAACTCAGACCAGTCTTGTTAATCGCTTTATATGTGATACACAGTGCTTTGAATTTGGTTCGACTTCTGATAGGCAGCCAGTGAAGCTGCCGTATGACTCCAGAAATTGATTTGAACTTGGAGGAGCCAGACAGAATTCTGGCAGCTGAGTTCTGAACTAATTGCAGTTTATTAAGGACTTTTTCCTGGGCGTTTAAGAAGAGTCCATTGCAATAGTCAATCTTTGACATCACCAGTGTGCACATAAGAGTCTTACCGGCGCTGGGGGAGGAATGGCAGAAGTTTCCTTATCATTTTTAGGGTGTAAAAGGATGAAGAGACGACCGCATTCGCGTGATGGATGAAAGACAGCTTGTCATCAAACATTACACCCAAATTCCTGACTTTAGTGACCGGTACAGGAGGCAGTCCCAAATCGGTTGGCCACCAGGTAGCAGACCAGCCCGGGGCTAGGTTGCCAAAAATCATTACTTCCGTTTATCGGAATTAAGCTTTAAGCAGTTGCTTGCCATCCAGGAGCTGATGGCCAGCATTCCTTCTCGGAAGCTGGCAGCAACTATTCTTCCATCGTTATGTACTGCCAGCACCAATTGGGTGTCATCGGCGTATGAAGTTAGTCTCATCCCGTGTGCTTTGATGACCCTGGCCAAGTCTGACACATAGATGTTAAATAAGGTCAGACTTAGGGAGGATCCTTGAGGCACACCACAAGGAGGAGTAAATACAGGGGAATAGAAGTCGCCAAGTTTTACTGAGTGGGTACGGTTGGAGAGGAAGGAGGTTAAGAGAGCTTTGGCCCTATGATGAATACCAATGGAGGAGACACGGTCGATCAAGATGGCATGATCGACCGTGTCAAAGGCAGCTGACAGATCCAGTAGTATCAGGACTGCAGCGCCGCCCTGGTCTAGAATCATCCGGATTTCATCAGAAGCCTTAATGAGGGCCGTCTCGGTACCGTGACTCTTCCTGAATCCGAATTGGGTGTCATCCAGAAGATTATTATGATCGATAAAGTGTGATAATTGAATGTTCATGATTTTTTCGAAAATTTTTGATGGGAATGGGAGGCATGCGATAGGTCTGTAGTTTTTAGATTCCGCAGGATCGAGATTGGACTTTTTCAGTAAAGGTTTGATAATAGCCTTTTTCCAAACTGAAGGATAGGAGCCCGTATGGAACATAGAGTTACAGATGTTAGTAAGGATGGGGGCTATCAAGTCAGGAATGAGTTTTAAAATGGAAGGGGGACATGGGTCAAGGGGGGATCCTGATTTAATGGAGAGAATTAGCTCTGTTATCTGTTCGATTGAGACCTGACTGAATTCAGGGAACACAGTGGCCAGGGCGTTGGTGGGGAATTTGCAGTTGGAATGATCAGAATTGGCCTGGGTTGAAAAGTTGGAATAAATTTCATTGACCTTGTCTTCAAAAAAGTTAGCAAGGGAATTGCAGAGAGCTTGAGAGGCATCAATGGGTGAGCTGATAGGTGGACTGGATAGTTTAGTTACCACCTGAAACAACTGTTTGATGGAGTTTTGGGCAGATTCAATTTGCAAAAGATAAAATTTGCTTTTCTCCGAGATGAGATGTTTATATTTGGCTATCGCGTCCTTATAGAGCGTTTTGTCTTTGTTATCATAGTGTTTACGCCACCGTCTTTCTAAATTCCTGCAGTGTTGCTTCTCTAGTCTGAGCGTCTCTGAAAACCAAGGGGCGGAGGGAGCGCTTCGGTTAGTAGAGACATTCTTCAGTGGTATTAAAGTACTGAAAGCATTATGTAGCCAGTGCGAGTAATTATTGGCGGCTAGATAGGGGTCTATTGTGATGTCATGTTGAGTGGCAGAAAGGTTAGTTTTTAGGAGATAGGTATCAATGTTCCTCCACGCTCGAAATTGTTTGGGAGAACGGGGACTAGCGTGCGGGAGGTTGGTTTTCCTAATCTGGATAGTAAACATAACTGCAGAATGGTCTGTCCAGGTCAAGGGGATAACAGTGGGGAGGGAGATGTGGCTATTATTAGTAAAGAGACCATCAAGTGTGTGACCCGCTAGGTGAGTGGGTCCAGTCACTAGCTGTCGTAGGCCAGCTGCCAGTAGGTCTGATGTAAGGGAGGAAGAGTCCTTATCAATGGATTCCAAATAAAAATTGAAGTCTCCCAGTATGGTGTAATTGGGAGCTCCTGCCACTGGCTCTATCAGGCTACCCAAAGCTGTTAGAAATCCAGCTCGGGGGCCAGGTGGGCGATAAAGGAGGGTACCTTTGAACGATTGGGTGTTTGAGAGCAAAATAGAAAAGGTCAGTGCTTCACAGACCGGTGAGTCAATTGACTCTATTTTAACAGAATATTTGTCTCGATAAATAATCACCAAACCCCCTCTCTTTTTGATAGGTCTATCCTGTCTAAGTGCATAGTAACCGTTGGGAGTGGCGATGCAGAAGTCAGGTCCAGATTGTTGGAATTTTCCCTGTTGTAACTGTTTGAGATAGTTTGACCTTCACCCAAGTTGAGGTATATAATGACATTATTGCCCACAGCAAATTGTTTGGGATACTCCAATTCAGTAATTTCCTCCACAATTTGTTCCTGTCCACAGAGTCAAAAGAGGAAGAATAATCAATAAAACATGCTTAAAGGGGGCGTGACTTCTGACTTGAGGCTTGTTGGATTAAATAAGATATAGCCACAATGTTGTCAGTGGTTGATGAGTTTACCCTAAAGCCAGTTTGACAAAACAGAATCATTTCATTTTCTTCCACCCAAGACTCCAGATCTTTTAGGGGGGACAGAGGCATATCCCTTGGCTTCAGTATCAAGAAGGGCAATGAGATGGTAGTTGCCTGGATCCTGTCTATCACCCTTCTTTTATACTGGATGTAGTATGGAGCCTCTCCAACCTTCTGGAACCTGCCCAGTGACTGAGCATGTATGATATAATGGGAGAAGTATGGAGGTCCACAGATCAATGCCGTTCTTAAAGACTTGGGCTGGGATACTATTCTGATTTTGCACAAGGTTTTTGGGATACGTTTTGCCGTAAAAATTAGGTCTTTGTTTAAAACCTCGGAGACTGCACATAGATTGTTTGTGGAGGAGGCACATGTTTTAGCAACATACAGTTTGTTTATATGCTGCATCCACTGAGCCTCGTCTATAACATTGGTGCTTGGGCTTTCTTGAGACATTTTGTTTTTAATATAGCTCCATAATTCTGCCTGGCTGCGTTTGCCTAATAATGAGTATACGTGTAGCCATTGTTTATCCATTTGTTTACGCTTAGTGGACCAAATCTGTTGCTTATGTAATTTTAATTGGCCCTTCAGTGTTTGTTGCAGGTCTGTCTTAAGTTGCAAATTTTGAGTTTTGTGGAGTAATTTCCGCAGCCTGCTTATCTCCTGCTTGCTTTCTGTTATAGGACCATTTTGTTGGAGCGGTCTGGTAGTATGCCTTGGAGAAAGAAATTTAGGGCCTAGTTTAGAATGGATATCTTTGATACTGGTATCCCAATTTTCAAACAGGAATTTGCCATTTTGAGTCTTAAGAAAGGAGCTACTGATGGATTTCCAAATTTTAAATTTTTCAAGGGGGAATGGGCCCCATTTTATTCGCCAAATTAATTGTGTGTTTTCATCACCTTTTGAGGTACCCACTGTCTTTAGATGGTCAAGCTTCGTCGAGTTTAATTGCAGCACCGTAGACAGTGGAAGAAGGTCACTCTCTTGCAATGGGAGAATTTTAACTCTCCAGATGCTCCATGATTTTGTCCGTAGTGAACACATAATCAAGTGTGCTTATCCCTTTAAAGGTTTTTGTAAATCGTAGATCTACTATAGTGTTTTCCAGTGTATGCCGGATAGATTTGAGAGTATGTTTATTTAACAAGCTATATAGCAAGTTAAGCAGCGTCCTCACTGGCGAGTGTTCAGGCATTGGAGCTCCCAGTTGATGGAGATTGAAGTCCCCGCAAATTATTATCTCATGATTAGCATAATCACAGAATACGCCATCTAGTGAGTCACAAAATTGCGTCATCTTGTTTGCCCGCTCGGGGCCAAAACTATTGAAATAAAGGTTAATCAGTAAAATCCTTATCCTGCGGTCATTAATATTTGTGCCTTCCAGTGTAATTGCTTGAATCATATCGTCCTGAACTGAGACTCTTTTTACTTTCAGCTCCAAGCCAATGTCAAGATATAGAGAGGCCACCAGAGGGCCTCCTAAATATATTACGTTTTTTTGCAGCGTGATGTATTTTATGAAAGCCAGGTATAACTATAGGTCTTATTGAACAGGTTTCCTGGAGACAAAGCAGATCGAAGGTTGCCATCAGTATACTTGTAAGAGGAGACTTAAGTAATCTAGACACCTCAGCTAAATTCGATCATAATATCTTTAGTTGTGATTTGCATTCTGAGGGTAGTTTGCTGGTGCTAGGAGCAGTTCTGAATGTTTCTAGATAAAGTGGAGGCTAGCCAGCTCCAGTCCGTTTTACTATTTTCTCTCAGTATGTCCCATAGCGACGTTTCTGATTGGGCCCCTTGTATTAGTGTTCAATCGTGAATAAAAACACATTTTACTCTGAGTTTAATTTATTTGCGAGTACCCTGCAACCCTTAAGACACTATGAGTAGGTGTTTGACAATTTTGTGGTTCTTTTTTGATTCTTTAAGGGGAAAGGATATTTAGGCATCGTGAGTTTTGAAATCCCAATACTTCAGTCTTCAAAGATGGATTTACTACTCATTATTTGTCCTGCTGTTGAGAGCAATTTCAGTGTTATTATTAATATTGTTGAGTCTCTTGCCTTGGTGGACTCAAGCAGTATTTTAAACTCTACACTCAAAATATCATCTGAGGTTATTTTAGACAGATTTGGGATAACCTTAAATAGTCGTAATAAATTAGAAACATTGAGACTGTCATGATTGCCCTCTGAAGAATATTGTAGTGTAAGCACCAGCCTAGTTGGACTAGATTCACAATGGCTTTCGCTAGATTTATTATCCGTGCTTATTTGGATGGTCCTCATGAAGGAATCTAGGAATATGAACAATGCTTATTTGAGTGCCTCCAACCTGCTCTGATGAAACTCCATTAAGGCTACCATCTAAGGGTGCGGTGTATTTTTTATTTATTTCTTTTATTTATTTATTTATTTAATGCATTTTTATATAGCGCGGACTTTACCCGAAGGTGTCAGAGCGCTGTACAATAGAACCAGTTACGTTACATGAGAAAAATGGTATAAAATAGAACGTTACAAAAATAAACAGGAGAGGTAGAGTAAAACCATACAGGCAATAACACAATATCAGACACAGCAATCAAGGGTGGGGAATGAACAAAAAGATGTTACAAATTTACAGTGATGAACTAGCTTCCTGGAGGGGTCTGAGAATGAGGGTATTAGTTCTGGAAGTGTCTTTGAAGGAGAAGAGATTTGAGGTCCGCTTTGAAAATCTGGATGGAGGTAGTGGCACGGAGCAATGGCGGAAGCGAGTTCCAGATTCTCACCGCATTACCTGAGAACGATTGAGCCATCGATCTTTCCTTTTGAAGGAGGGGGCTCAAGCAGAAACTTTACTGCATTCCGAGAAGGTCTCGAGCCTCCTGACATTTTCAGTTTATTTGCCAGGTAACGAGGGGAAGAAGTGTGCAAGGCTTTATGGGTGATGCAGGCAGTTTTATAAATGGATCTTGCCTCGATGGGAAGCCATCGAAGAGAAGACAGGATAGGAGTAATGTGGTCACTACGTTTGGATCCTGAAATAAAGCGAGCTGCTGAATGGAGGACGGATTTGAGGGGGGAGAGGTGAGATTTGGTGTATGCAGATACTTCATTCTTTTGTGCGCCTGTGTTGTTATCTATCTGCGATCCTCATCACTCACTTAGTTTGACTGGGGCTGGATATATAGTGGCTGATTTAGCATGGAACAAAGAAGGTGTCGTTGATGGGCTTTGCTCATTGGGGGAAAAGGCTCCATAATCAGGTAGAGGGGATCCTAGAGCTGGGATAAGTGGAAGTTTAATTATTCCCTTAGGTTCTGCTTCTTTCTTGTCTTCTCCCCTTACCTTACAAAGAAGGGAATATGCGATTTAACTTGCAGTCATTTGCCTTTGTTCATTTGAATGCTGGTTGTTCAATTGTTCTTTTCCCGCTTTATTTTTAGCCTTCTGTAATCTTTTTAGATCTTTTTGAAAGAACCCTTGTCCATTGGTTTTCCTTATTGTCCTTGTTGGTAAGTGGAGAGGTATTCTCCATAATTAGCGATTTAAGATCTATAGGACCTTGGGGAGCATCATTATAAGGGGCCATCCTAGGAGGGTAAGGGCGATTTGATTATTAGCTCTTGTTTTAAGGCGGCAGTAGGGGGATATGTATTTGTCACTAAGTCCATCATGCCCACTATCACAGTGTCTGAGTTAGCTGTTTTCTCTGATAGTAGATTTAGAGAATCTGAAGTTGCAAGAGATGATTGCGAGCCTAATTTATTTGAGAGTTGAAAGGCAAGTTTCCATTCCGAAACCATAGAGGCTAATACCTCTGTTAAAGTATATAATTTTCTGTTTATTAAATGGGAATCCCATGTTGTGTTAACATTTCCTGCTAAACCAGCGCTTGATTCCCTTTGCTCCAAGATATTTAGTTTGGCCTCCATATTAGCAATTGATGTCGCTAGGGCTTGTATCGGATCTAATTGCAATTCTAGTTTATCTGAGTGCCATGTGAGGGCATTTATTGTGGCCACCAAAGACATATTTATTGAAGTCAATAGATCACTCTGTTCACTATCGGGTTGATGGATTGGCGGGGCTGTCCTATTGTGACTGCTCTCACTCCATATAGGACTATGGTCCTGATGCGTCGTTGATTGGGTATTACTTTGCTGCAGTATGGCGGCGCCGTTTTTATCCTGATTGTACTCCTGAAAGTAGTGTGCGGCAATGTGTAAGGCTTGATTAGATTCATAAAGTCCCCAACAGGGGAGTGCCTTCTTCCTGCATTCTGGCATTATGAATCTGAGCAGTGGTAGTGATTAACTTCTTTGAAAGTGCTATTGACTCATGATGCTCATGATGCTGTAAGGTATTAACCGGGGAAATTTTGATACTGCCACAGAGTGTGTTTCCTTCTGATTTTATTATAAAGTCAAGTTGAGCTAGCGTGCTGTCAGAGGGGCTTTCCAAAGAAATTTCTATAATAGATTAGGCCTCTTTTAGTTCCTTCAGTTCGGATGGAGTTATAATACTTTTTTGGTTGTACTTAGCATATGACATGAGGGATAAGTCTGCATCATCCATCATTTTGCAAAAATGCCTTTGCCAACAAGATTTTGTGTTGAGAGAACATTAGGGGAATGAGGCAGAGATGTTTTTTTACTGGAAAAAATCATCAATCTGTACTTTCTTACCGGTTGCAACCTTACTGGTCATTTGATTGTTGCTTAAGTTGTTCCTATGTCCTGTTGTAAATGTCAACTTTAATCCATCCATAGGTTTGCTGGTAATGGCTCCGGCTTCCCTATGGGGCATACTGGCTTTTTGTCCAACAGTATTTGTGGCTTGGGCTTCAATCTGAGCTGGGTGAGTCACAGACCCCGATTACTCAAGCTGTACAGGATGTGCCATCTGTGGTGACCCGGGGGTTGATCTTGCAGCTTTGCCTAACTGTGTATTGACCTGCAGCCCAGTCCTGTTCCTTTTAACCATTGCTTTTGTGCTCCGCTGGTGGAACAATCTGGGGGTAGCTTCCACCCCAAAAAGAAGGGGGTTATTTGCCTGCTTGAACTTCTAGTTGAGCTTCCTTTTGACCTTTGCACACACCGGCGCTCTACAATGGGGCGGCGTGCTGTAGACAACATCGAGGAGGCACAGGAGAATTGCAAAAATCGGGAAGCGTAGGCAGTATTAAACCACGTGCACTCTGCTGTTTGTTGGCTTTTACTAACAGAGAGAATCTATGGATGAAGGTGCCTTAATTAATGATGAAGTTGCTGTACGGATTGCGAATTTGCACAGCGCTTTAACCACCTTTAGTAATTGATGAGTAATAAGTATTGATGACTTTAGGGCTTGAATGAGGCATGCCAGGCACAAGCCACACTCCGCTCTAGCTGGGCCGCTTCCATAGGGGCTTAGGGCACACGCTTTGCTGCGGCCGACTACATCTGCCACACTCGACCCCAAGTGTAGTCAGAAGCTCACTGGGACAAGTGGCGGTTTTGTTTGTGGAGCAGGGAAATGTGCGGGAGCTCTACCACTCTACCAAGATGTCTGCTGCCACTCAGGCAAATGTTACCTGCCCTTGGTCTGTTTTAGACATCTGTCACAAGTTTCCGCCGATACCGCTGAACTGCCCGATCTTGATCCCGTGCCAGCCGTGCCTCCGCTACATAGCTGCCTTCTTGCAGCTCGCTGCTCATTGCTGCTGCTGTGACTCCGGAACTGCAACTTCTGTGCAATGTTAGCATTAAAAAGAATGCTGTAAATTTCCTTTTATATTCTGGGAATGACAGTGCCTGGGACTTTATGGCATTTGCATTGACATCATTATTGCTAATTCTTGGCATTTGAATAATAATATCACCTCTAATGAGGTTTCAGCCTTCTAGACTTGTCTAACATGTCTGCAGCCATTTCTAAACTCAATCATGCAGCCATCTGTCTACTCACATATTCAGCAATTTGTTCATGTGCTCACCCATTGAACTATCAATCCATTGACTTATTTATTCAATTCCCTTGCATTCAGTCACTCATTCATCCAACCATTCAATTATTCATCCATCTAACCATTTACCCAGTCTCATAATAATCCACACAACCAGGTAAAAAAATGTACATAAACGTATATTTATAAAGCCAAAACTTACACCCAAAAGGGTCAATTGATGCTATAGAGTTGAAAGTGACAGCCGCTAACAGTTTTGTCCGACCTGGCCCTTTTTGCAGGGTTATCCCCAAATTTTTCGCTAACAAGTGCTAAAATGCATATGCTCTCTATCTAAAATGTATTTGTGTTTGATTTATCCATGATTGGCATATTTAATTTACTAGTAACTCCCTAGTAAAGTGCACCAGAATTACCCAGGGCCTGTATATCAAATAGTAGTTGTGGGCATACTAGTGGGCCTGGAGCACTGATTGTGCTGCCCACATGAATAGCCCTGCAAACATGTCTCAAACCTGTCACTGCAGTGTCTTCATGTGCAGTTTAAACTGCCATTTCAATCTGGCAAGGACACCCACTTGCCAGGCCCAACCCTTCCCTTTTATTACATGTAAGGCACCCCTAAGGTAGGCCCAAGGTAGCCCCATGGGCAGGGTGCAGTGTATTTGAAAGGTAGGATATGTACTGGTGTATTTTACATGTCCTAATAGTGAAATACTGCTAATTTTGTTTTCCAATATTGCAAGGCCTATCCCTCCCATAGGGTAACATGGGATTGCCTTGAAATATCTTTTAAGTATTATTTCCTATTGAGAACGGATAAATATTTGGAGTTTGGGGTCTCTAAACTTACAATTTAAAAATACATCTTTTGGTGAAGTTTGTTTTTAAATTGCGTGTCTGAAAATCCACTTTTAGAAAGTGGGCATTTTCTTGCTTAACCATTCTGTGCCTCTGCCTGTCTGCTGAATACACGTCTGGGTTAGGATGACAGTTGGGCTGTTTGTGCATTCCCTCTAGACAGTCACACAAAGGGAGCTGAGGTGTGCCTTGCATATCTTGATGGCCCATCACCAGGCTGATGGGTCCTCCTGAGCTAGAGTGGTCAGAGGAGTTCTCTCTGACACTTGAATAGGGATGTGCCTGTTCTCACACAAAGCTGTCCCCACCCCCCTGTACTGTGATAGGAGCTAGGTCAAGGAAAGGCAGGGTCTTGTGCACTACAAAGACTTTCCTAGCAAGTTTGCCTACTTCAAATACAGAAAAGGGTATAAGTATTGGACCTCTGACACCCTAAAATCAGAACACTTCTGGGCTGAGGACATTCTGTCAGAAAGAAGAGCTGGATACTGTAAGAGCCTGCTGCTTCTGTCCTGGGAGTGAAAGGATAGGACTTTGCTTTCTACATCCTGCTTCCAAGGTTCTCCAAGGGCTTGTGCGTGCTTGCCTCCTGTTATCAAGTCTCAGGGCCATCAGAGACTTCACCTATCT
Organism: Calotriton arnoldi; assembly: GCA_963921515.1. Classification (NCBI taxonomy): domain Eukaryota; kingdom Metazoa; phylum Chordata; class Amphibia; order Caudata; family Salamandridae; genus Calotriton; species Calotriton arnoldi. Next base: position 76,049 of record CAWUFW010016949.1, on the reverse strand, counting down.
CCTGCTTAGAGTCCTGACATGCCAAGTGGTGCCAAATCCAGTTCCTGGGCCCTTGAAAGTGTAACCTGGTGATCTTAAGGAGAAAATCCAAGCATTGACTCCCAGTGCCTGTTTTCTCGATGCACTGCTGCAAAAGTTCGAATCATTGCCACTGCCTGCACCGAAGCTTGGTTCCAGCTGGAAGTATCAACCACAGTTTTCGCCGCAGGCCCCAGTTCGCCATCGCAGCACGTCAGAAAAATTGCCACAGCGTGAGTCTCAAGCCTCTTGTTGCCAACGTCCGTGACACCTGCCCCAAATCCAACGCAATACCTGCTTTGTGGCTGTGGAATCGACACAGCGCCTGCTTCGTGGCTGTGAAATCAATGCAGCGCCTGCATTACCACTGCCAAATGGACGCAGCACGTCTGAATTTTCGATGCATCGACTCTCGACGACGATTCTTCATTGACACCCACTGCAGTTAGAAAGCGAGTCCACGTGTCTGGAAATGGATGAATCACCTCCTCTGCCAGTAAGGAACTGACGCATCACCTCCCCTGCCAGTAAGGAACCGATGCATCACCTCCCCTGTCAGTAAGGAACAGACACATCACTCCAATGGAGTGCTGAAAGTAATTCTTTGAATGTAAGCAGTGGGAGGATGCAAGTATCTAAACAAAAGGGTGGTAAAGAAGCTATGCTTCAGCAGAGGCACAAACACAAGAAGAGTAAGGAAAGCCATTGAATAAAAAGCAACTAAGGGTAAGCAGTAGGCTGACCAAAGCCCACTATTTGAACTGGTGTAGTACACAATAGGTCTTCGAAAACAGACAACTAGTAGTTGTCTGCAGGCAAAACTTGTAAAATTAATACCTTCAATTGTTCTTATACCACAATCAGAGGAGGCTTTGTTGGTTGCTTACACACCACTTTTCTAGAGTAAAGAAATAGCTGTTCTACATTTCAATCTATTCGTAGAGAAATACTCAAAAATGCTTCCAGTTATTGAAGCAGGACACATTTGAAAAGGGTGGATTAACCATGTGGAGAAAATTTGAGGATAAGGCTCTGCTTATTTACCAGAGCCTTTAATTGTTGTTAGTGGACATTCTACCGGGTCATGACTTGTGCTATCTTTAAAAAGCTACTGTTTTGATTAAAAGGCTTTTGCTGTTTTTTGGTGGTATTTTTCAAACATTATTGACTTCCAGGAGGCGATGAATGCAGTGTTTTAGTAACCCATAAGCAGTGGATGCTGATTTGGAAAGAAGCTTTTAAACGCACATACTTCGCCACATATTTGTCCTAAGTGTTTTTCAGGTTGCATATGAGCGTTAAAAAAAGGTCTAAGATTCTGCAAAAGGTAAATCATATAAAAGGTATTTTAAATTTTAGCTACCTGTTCTCAAGCTAAAGGCCTTATGTACATCAAAACAGTACTGGAAAAACTGCCAAAAATAACCACATTCATGTGTCACCTCTATTGATATAACCACCCTACAAAGTGTATCCCAGGTTGGAAACCTGCTACTACTTCAGACTACTCCAACTCCCTGATGGCTAAAATTGTCTACTTAGAACACGATGACAGATCAGCCACCCAATCTGTGGTGACTGCTCAGCAATCATGCTGTGGTGATCTCTGTGAAATACATCCATTGAAAAGACACCAGGCTGTTTAGGAAGTAGTACTGAGTCCCTAACCTCTTGGGATGCACCCAGCAGCATGCTAAGGAGACTTGTTTGTGGGCACTGGCAATTTAACACACTTTAAGGGATGGTCTCAGTGCCCAGAATTGCTGGCCATATTTTGGATAATACTGGCATACATTGGTTATTTTTCTAACAAAATGTTTCTTAAGCAAACTGGCTACTCATACTTAGAATGCCAATACGTTTGTGGACAAATAATCCTGCCCTGGGGGCATCCCTACAAATGGCAGATATTACATCCCCACTCTGGCTGAGGTTGTAAGTCTGCCAACATGGGAAATGGAACATGTTTATGACAAAAACAATCCACAAATGGCCAGAAGAATCATCAAAGAGTCTCACAGCTGTAGCACAACATGACGTTTTTGTCTAATAAATGCGTTTTCAATATGGTTTCCAATTCCTACATAAGTACTGCAGAAATAGGACAGCTTGAAATGAAGGGTAAAGGATTTGCTATGTAGTTGATCCACTCTTCAACATTACAGCATTATCTCTAGCTTCGCTCATACTCTCTTTGACCTGACTGCTGTGCAGTCCTTATGTCCTTCATCCTAAGGCAGTGATCTTCAAAATTTTATGACGTATCTCCCCGGTGGAAAAAAAAATCCTTGGACCCCTCCCTCAGAATTTTTCACAATTTATTCTATTAAATTGGCAATGTTTAAAAATGTCTAGACTTATTTTAATATTGCAGTTAAGTTCTCTTACGTTTGACAAATGGTCAGGCAGGCCTTACTAAAGTGTAAAAGTATCCACAGTGTGATTATTAGAAATGGAGGTAGGGATTGCGAAGCAAATTTGGAGCCCTTTCGCTTTTGACACATACTCCCATCTAGGATATGACTGATATGACAAAAGATGTTAGTGATGGCCCATTATAGAGCCTCTTACTGCCGCATATTTGTTTCGGCTTAAAACAAAGCATTGTTATCAGCATAATGCTTCTTTTGGCCAGAGCCTGGCCCGCCTCCAAGATCACTTGAGGCCCCCTAGGAGGGCCCACCCTCCAGTTTGAAGACCCTTAGAATCTAAGGTGAAGTGATTTCTGGTCCGTATCCTGCGTCCCTGGAGTTACTGATACCTGTGACGTGTTACTCTGGGGGAGCGAAAATATTTCGGATTATAAAAATTATTTTAAAAAATACAGAAATCTGTTTTTCTGCACCGATTATAGTAATGTGGATGAGGGACAGTAACTTCCATTAACGGCTTCACCGGGATTACTGTCCCAGACTTAAATACATCAATTTATTTAGAGATACGATCGAATCTCTAAATAAATCGATCTATTTTATATTTTTTAATGTAAATGTGTAGGAATTTTCAGAGCGGCGCAGCCCCACAGCCCTAATGGAGAAACCGCCCCTGTGTCTGCTCATAATGTGGGAAGACGTGTGTTTGTTATACCGCTTGCTCTAGGCCACAGGAAGCAGGCACTGTCACCCTTAAATATAGTCATCACAAACGTGTCCTCGAATCCACGAAACTCTTTACTTTTTTCTATTATCAAAGCAATATGACAACAAGTTAACCTTGGAAGATTTTCAGGTGAATGTGTCTGAGTGTGCAGATGTGCATTTAGCTTCCATTACACGATGACTTTAGATCTCATTATGCCTAATGCTTGAAAACTCCCTGCCTCGACCATCTGCAGTTTGCATAATGGTCAGACGAAGTGCGATCAGGAGAGCTGTAATGTCTTCGGGATATCATGGGCATCCATTTTAATGTTCAGCTTAAGGTTTGAGACGGCTCACCACCTGTTACAGGAACCGCGAAGCTTATTCCAAGTGATTAATTCCTTGTTCTCTTAAATTTGTATATTAAGTTGCCTAGGGGAATAAACGTCCTGGCGTTGCCCACTGGTGAGAGTCAGATTTAACCAAGCATTAAACATAGAATCTATCACACAGATTTATAACATCACCTTTACAAAGAAGTTTATTCAGAAATATTAGCATGAATTGGAATGGCCTGAATCTAAGAGTTTTTCTATATAATACTTTTGGTGGTTTTAGAAGGCACAACTCCTAAAATGTCTCTTTTCATATCCTGCACCTTCAGACAGGTCTTTTTTGCCAACGGCAAGTGGATCGTTTAGGACTTGTGTTATTTACATTACAGTATAGCCCTGAAGGTTGTAGCAGGCAAGCCTTGTTTTAAAAGCCGACTGGCCTCACGATCCCACCCAGGCTGCAGAAGTTATTTATCTACAATTGGGCCCGCTGGATACAAAACGCATAGATGCGGCCCACACAAAGCTCAGCCTTGCAGTGTCAGTCCGTGCAAAGGAATAGGCAAAACTGCAACATATTTCCCGTACTTAATACCTATAATTGTGTATTTTTGCACTCTAAAGCTGTATGAAATCATGCATATTACATACTATTAATTTGGCAGGTATACCACGTTGAAAAGGCATATGTGACATGGGCAGTAGAGTCTTTGTAGCTAAACCGTCTTGCGGCCACTACACGCATCATTTTCACAATTCACAGGAGACTTTTTCTATTATCTCTACGTTGTTTTAAATACCACTTAAGATTTCCCTCACTTCGTATACTATATAATCATGGGTATCGACTCACCGAAATGCTAGCGGTAGCTTAAGTGACATCACATACACTTTGACCTTAATTACATCACAGGAAGTGTCATCATGTGGCCTTCGACCCTTTTTTTTCCCAAGAAGGCATGCCACTTGATCCTAACATCACAACCATGGACATAGTTGAACTTTCAAAATAACTGTGTGATTATTATAACAACATGACTGAGACAAATGTAAATTTTAGATACGTCCTGTGTTATGGGGGTGACTTGATCTTTGAAACTTCTTGGGCATATCGCTTGCCCTGGATTGTAGTAAGCAAACAAACTGAGAAAGCAAGTCTTCTTCCACGGAGTTTATCCCCCTGAGAAAGTTTTGAAAAAACAAGGGGATGAAATAGTGCATTTTAAAGCACAATTTTTACAGCAATTTGCTCAAATTCAGTGACGCTGAAAGGGTGCTCATTACATTTTCAAATAGTTTAATTGTGTGCCAAGCCAATGATACCTGATGTTCCCCAGGATTGACCCAATTTTTTCAAAATATGCTTTGGGTGCCCCCATAAGTCAAAAAATACCTCCATTGTTCCAAGGCCAGCATTTTGTCATCAGTGTCCCCCCCCCCCCCCATTCCATGGGTGCTCCTTTATTTAAAAAATTTGCCAGTGCCAGAAATTTGCAATTTATCCCGTTCCTGTACCATAGACGACTTTTATGTAAAAAATGACCACAGTATGTCAGGGCCAGCGTTTGTCATTGTTGCTACCAAGTTAAATTCACTCACCTGAAAACCAGGAGTCTGCAGGAGCGAACACCCGTCCACTCTCCCAGGACCCGGCTGCTCCGCACACAGAGAGGGAAATCACTGTGTGGGAGAGTAGCCCCTAGGGAAAGGGGGTTGAGATGAGAGAAAAACAACAGTCGAGCGATTCTTTACTGGCTCGAGAACTGGATTCCTTGGGAGTTGCTTCTGTCCAGATTGAGCTCTCTCCTGGCACTCTTTTCTCTGGATTGTCATCAGTTTGGGTAGTTCTTAAAAGTAATACAAACATTAGTTCTTCGTAACCTTCCTCTGTTAACTTAATCAATCTCTAATAAATTCTCTAAAGGAGTCATTTATCTTTTCTCCACTTCGGATAAGAGCGTGTATTTCTAGCCAAATGTAGTCTGTTCTATCTTGAAACATTCCCCTTAAAAGAAAGTGGACACAACAAATCCTCTTACCAGGATTAATTAAACCGTTCTCTGTGAACTTGCACATTAACTCGGTACAATAATTGTACTTAGTGCACAATAATTTCTAAAGACTTTTCAGTCCTACTCCTCTTTAAATTCACCCTTTAAAATCAGAATTCTGTGAAATGACCTTTCAGGGTAGGTAGGTCTGCACCATATGAATGTAGATTAGTGCACTAACCTTGTATTTTCTTGCAGGTCTTTCTTATATCCAGATGAGTGGCAATATTTTTTTTTTTTGCAGATTTATATAGCGCAAACTCGACCCGAAGGTATTGGAGCGCTTTACATGAGCACCAGTTATGTTACACAAGGACACATTAATTTTTTAGGTAGGCACGGGAGAGTAAGTGATTTGCCCAGAATCACAGGATGTGGAGTCGACCCCGAGGCTCAAACCTGGTTCCACAGCTCCAAAGTCTGCAGTCTAGCCATGAGACCACATCCTCTCCCCTTATTCTTACCGTGTGGCGTCGAAGTAGGACGGGCAAGGTTTAATGTCTTTCTTTTTTCTTTCTTTCACGGCCACGGGAATTCGGGAAGATGCAGGGACCAAGAAGATTGAATCAACAAGGACAAAACGATTCTAGAACTCTTGCAGGCAGAGAGCAGCAGGAGACTTCCTCTTGTGGGAAGCTCAAAGCCAAGTAGCGCCAGAAATCTTGGGTGTGGCATTTATCAGACAGTACCCAAGACAGCAGCTCTTCCCGAAATTTCGCAAGAATTCTAGAAGGAGATGTCAGGCCGTATTAGGCCATTCTCCTCATGGAATCTACAAAGGAAACCATCCAAACAGGAGTTTAAAAAAACTGTTAGGGCCAGGGGGGTCATGGGATCGACAGACGGGGTCAAGCCAAGACTTGACAATGTGGGCATCCAACAAGAACTTGTCAGTGTGGGTGGAAGGTGCGATATGAGCCAAATAGATAGCACAGCTCGATCACCCTGTAACAATTACCACTCTCCTGTAGGCCAGGTTGTCCACACTTAGGCCAAGAATTACTTAGTGTGCTAGTTTTGCCAGTCCTCTCCACATGACCAGAATTTCTTCATGAATGTGAGTATTTTTCTATGGGTACCCTATATGCCATGATTTACCTCTTAGAATGCAAGAACCAGTATTTTAGCATTGGTACGCTTTATGCCAAGAATTACCCCCTGTACCAGTATTTTGTGACAGATGTCTGTTATGAACAAACACTGACAGCTAGGGGACCCATTGCGGCACCACCTGAAGTACCCACTATGTTTGAAGTGCAAGTTGCCCACTTCTAATGACCAGCTACCGATTGGTTATACATTAGATATATTTAAATACAATCGAGAGGCAAAGAAAACAGAGTACACATAAGACAAATAGTAAATACAGCAAGATACAACAAGACAAGTGGGTAATTTGCTTGTGTTAATCTTTTTTTATTTGTGTTCTTCAGAAGTTATAAACAAATGTAGCCAACATGTTTCACCTTCTTACAGGCTTCCTCAGGGCAGAAATGTGTAGTATGGCATTGTAGCCAATTCTCCACAGAACAATGTAGCATGGGACAGATAATCATCCGGAATATACTCCTTTTAAGACTCAAATTTATTACTTCATGAGGGTAGTGGCATAGTCTCACTTGAACATTCTGATTCTAGGGAACGGCCATCGCACCTGTAGAAGTAATGCAATCTAATTCACCATCGACAGAGTCACAAATAGGGGCAATTTTCAAGAATCAAAAGTTTAAGGGAGACAGACGTCCATGCTTGGCCATGTTTGGCATGCGGATATCAGACCATCAGCCTCTGGCTTGTAAAATTTACAACAATTCAAACAATCATTCAGGCACTTATTCATACAGGCAGTTACACAACCAGTTACTCACCTGTACAGCGACTCACATACCTACCATTTCACACATAGAGTAGATCACACCCCTACTCATTCATTCAAATGGCCACTGACATACCCATTCTCACCCATACTCCATTCACACACCCTTACAATCACTGAAACATCCCCTCACATACCCACTCACTTACAGTAAGTCTCACACCCACCCACTCACTCACCCATACACCCACTGACACACCCAGTCACTCACCAATACAGCCAGTCACACAGCCACTTATTGTTCGATTCAGCCACTCACATATCCACTCAGACACCCATACAGTCACTTACACAGACACTAACTCACCCATACAGCCACTCACACTACCACTCACTCACCCATACACCTTCTCACACAGAAACTTTCTCACCTATACACCACTCACACATGTAGTCACTCAGTCATACAGCCACTAACACAATCACTTCCTCACCCATACCATCACTTATGGACTCACTCACTGATATAGCCACTGAGACACCCACTCCCACTCCCTCACCCACACTCCCACTCACACAATCAATCTCTTATCCATACAACCACTCACAAAACCACTCTCTCCCATACAGTCATTGACACAGCCACTCACTCACCCATACAACCACTCACACTAGCATTCACTATCCCATACAGCCAGTTACACACGCACTCACTCACACATACAGCCACTGACACACCCACTTCCTCATGAATACAGCCACTTATGCACCCTCTCACTCACTCATACAAGCACTCACACACTCACTAATACACCCACTCATTCACCTATACAGTTACTCATACACCCTCTCACTTACTCATACAGCCACTCACACATTCCCTCACTCACCCATACAGCCACTGACATACCAAGTCCCTCACCTGAACAGCCACTCATGTGTCCTCTCACTTACTCATACAACCACTCACACCCACTTACTTGCCCATACACCTCCTCACACAGCAGCTCACTCACCCATTCAGTCACTGACATTAGTACTCACTCATACAGCTACCCACACACCCTCTCACTCACAGATACAGCCACTGATACACCCACTCACACAGTCACTCACTCACCCATACAGCACATTTAATCTTTTTTTAACTGTAGAAGGTGGTTCTGACAATAACCTTTTTTTCTTCTTTTTTGTGGGAATGTGTTTATTCATAATCACACACACCCTCAAACACACTATACAGACACTCATGCATCCACTCTCTCATCCATACAGCCACTGACACAGTTACACACACAGCCATTCACTCAGTTACATAGTTACACACACACACACTAACTCACCCATGCAGTCACTAGCACACCCACTCAGTTCCCCATTTACCACTGATGCACTCACTCATTCACTGATACAGCCACTGACACATCTATTCACTCACCCATACAGCCACTCGCACATGCACTAACTCACCCATACAGCCACTGATATACCCACTCCCTCACCCATACAGCCCTTATGTACCATCTCACTTACACAGCGACCCTTGACCCTGCTAGGTAGGTCGCTCCCCCTCCGCACAGCACCGCCTGTGTGTCCCTGCACCAGCTGCCGCTGCTGAGGAAGATCGAGGCCCTCCTCCACCCGCAGGCTACCACCTGCACCTCATCCCTGGTGGCCAGTGGTAGGCCGTAGGTTTGTATCTCTTATGTTCCTTTGTAGTGCCTTTTGTCACTTTGGTGTCTGTGACTGCTGTTGTCTGTTTTTCCCCCTGTGCCTATATTTGTTCTGTGCTCGTTTTTCCTTCTGTTTCCCTCGCTGTCCCCGTGATTCTGTGCCTGGTTTTCCTTCTGTCTCCCCCGCTGCCCCTTGATTCTGTGCCCGTTTTTGCCCTCTGTTCCTTGTTGCCCCCGTAATCCCCGTGCCCTTTTGCCTTCTGTTCCCTTCGTCGCACCGCTCCCGTTCCCGCCGCTGCATCCCCTGCGGCCCCGCCCCCATGACTGACCATTCGCTGTCCCTGCCTCCCGCCTCCCAGCTGCTCCTCCCTCCCACCTCCCCATATATGGCGGCCGCTGTGCGGCCGCGCCGCTGGCGCGCCGAAGGTGCGCCTAAGGCAAGCCCGTCTGTGCCTGGACTGCGCCCAGTGCCAGAACCCCTGGTCCTCGCGCCCCCCACGCCAGCCACGATGACCGCCGCCGATACGATGCCACCACACTCCACGCTCTCAACCCCGGACGGACACACACCTGCTTCAAGGCCGCCCCGAAACGCACTCTTGGTCCCTTCACCTGCCGGAACTGCAGCTACACCAGCCTCAGAGCCACCGAAGCGCCCGCCAAGAAGGACCTCAACCACCTCCGATGCATCCTACTGAACACCCGCTCTGCACGCAAACACGCCGTCGAGCTCTGGGACCTGCTCGACACATCACCGGACGTCGCCTTCCTGACAGAGACCTGGATGAACGACTCCTCCACACCCGACATCGCCATAGCCATCCCAGACGGCTATAAGATCACCTGCAGAGACCGCACCAACGGAGTAGGAGGAGGAATCGCCATCGTCCACAAGAACACCATCAGGGTCTCGACCAGCACCGACGACATTCTCTGCACCGCCGAACACATGCACTTCCAGATCCACACGGACCCCAACACCACCCTTAGAGGCACCCTCGTCTACGGCCCCCCTGGACCCCGACCCCAGTTCAGCGACTCCATCGCCGACTTCATCAGCACGCACGCCCTGACCTCCACCGACTACATCTTCCTCGGAGACCTGAACTTTCACCTGGAGAACAACAACGACAGCAACTCCACCACCCTGATTGACAACCTCGCCAACCTCGGACTGAGACAGCTCGTCACAACGCCGACCCATTCCGCCGGCCACACGCTCAACCCTGTCTTCTCCTCAAGCTCCCACGTCTCCTTCAGCCACACCACCGAACTCCTCTGGACCGACCACCGCTGCATCCACTTCACGTTCCAGAAACCCACCACACACCACCGCACCCAACAGATCCCACGCCGCTGCTGGAGCAAAGTCACCGAAGACCAACTACAGGCAAAGCTCGCTCTCCGCCCACCCACCGACCCCTCCAACACCGACGACGCTGCCCGCAACCTCAGACAATGGATAGACTACTGCGCCAACACCCTCGCCCCATTGAAAAAACCCACCTACAGAGACACCAGCAAAAGAGCCAGCTGGTTCACCCCAGAACTCCTAGCATCCAAGCGTACCTGCCGGAAACTAGAGAAGAAATGGCACAGTGAAAAGACACCGGACAGCCACGCAGCCCACAAAGACGCCATCCGCAACCACCATCACCTCATCAGGTCCGCCAAGAGGATCTCCTTCAAAGACCGCCTCGACAACAACGCACACAACAGCAAGGAGCTCTTCAACATCGTGAAGGAACTCTCCAACCCCAGCTCCAACACCAACGACATCCCGCCGTCGCAAGCCCTGTGCGATTCCCTCGCCACCTTCTTCCACCGCAAGATCGCCGACATCCACGACAGCTTCAACACCCAGACAGCCCCAACAGACACCAACACACCAGACCCGCCTCACACCATCGACCACGACCCCTTGCCAGCCTGGGCCAACGTGAACATCGATGACACCATCATGACCATGAGCACAATCCACTCCGGCTCCCCGTCAGACCCTTTCCCGCACCACATCTTCAACAAAGCCAGCAGCTCCATCGCACCCCACCTGCGCAACGTCATCAACCTCTCCTTCGAGACCGCGACCTTCCCAGAGAGCTGGAAACACGCCGAGATCAACGCCCTACTCAAAAAACCCAAGGCGGACCCGAGAGACCTCAAGAACTTCTGGCCCATCTCCCTGCTTCCGTTCCCAGCCAAGGTCATCGAGAAGATCGTCAACAGACAGCTAACCCGATACCTCGAAGAAAACAGCATCCTGGACCCATCCCAGTCAGGGTTCCGCAGCAACCACAGCACCGAGACTGCCCTCATCGCCGCCACCGACGACATCAGGACCCTGCTGGACAATGGTGAGACCGCAGCCCTCCTCCTGCTGGACCTCTCCGCCGCCTTCGACACTGTCTGCCACCGCACTCTACGCGCACGCCTCCACGACGCAGGGATCCGAGACAAGGCCCTGGAATGGACCACCTCCTTCCTGTCCGGCAGAACCCAGAGAGTCCACCTCCCCCCATTCCGATCCGAAGCCTCCGAGATCATCTGCAGCGTACCCCAGGGATCATCCCTCAGCCCGACACTGTTCAACATCTACATGGCTCCGCTCGCACGCATCGCCAGACAGCACGACCTCAACATAATCTCCTACGCCGACGACACTCAACTGATCCTCTCCCTCACCAAGGACCCCCTCGCCACCAAATCCAACCTCCACAAAGGAATGAAGGCCGTCGCCGATTGGATGAAGAGCAGCCGACTAAAGCTGAACACAGACAAGACGGAGGTCCTCCTCCTCGGCTCCAACCCTTCAGCCTGGGACGACTCCTGGTGGCCAACGACACTGGGGGCAGCCCCGACACCCACCGACCACGCACGCAACCTGGAAGTCATCCTCGACTTAACGCTCTCCATGGCCAAGCAAGTCAACGCAGTCTCCTCCTCCTGCTTCAACACCCTCCGCATGCTCCGCAAGATCTACAGGTGGATCCCGACAGATACAAGAAGAACAGTCACCCAGGCCCTCGTCAGTAGCAGACTCGACTATGGAAACGCCCTCTACGCGGGAGCCCCGGCCAAGCTCATCAAGCGACTGCAACGCATTCAAAACGCCTCGGCACGCCTGATCCTCGATGTACCACGCCACAGCCACATCACCCCCACCTGAGAAACCTGCACTGGCTCCCCGTCGACAGGAGAATCTCCTTCAAACTCCTCATCCACGCACACAAGGCACTCCACAAGACCGGTCCAGCCTACCTCAACAGACGACTCTTCTTCTACGTCCCCAACCGCCAACTCCACTCTGCCGACCTCTCCCTCGCCACCGTCCCTCGCATTCGAAGAACAACCACCGGCGGCAGATCCTTCTCCCACCTCACCGCCAAGACCTGGAACACCCTTCCACTCAGCCTACGACAGACCCAAGACCTGCTGACCTTCAGGAGGCTACTCAAGACCTGGCTGTTCGACCAGTAGCGGCACCCCCCCTTTTTTCCCCAGCGCCTTGAGACCCTCGCGGGTAAGTAGTGCGCTCTACAAATTCTGTGATTGATTGATTGATTACTCATACAACCATTCACACATCCACTCATTCACCCATGCAGCTACTCACACAACTGCTCACACAGCCATACAGCTACTCACACTAGCACTCACTCACCCATAGAGCTACTCACACACCCATACAGCCACTCACATACCCTCTCATTCACTCATACAACTACTCACACAGCCACTCACTTATTCAGTCGCTCACAGAGGCACTAACTCACCCATACAGCCACTCACACCATCATTCACTCCCCCATACAGCTACTCCCACAACCAGTCACTCTCCCATACAACCACTCACACACCCATACAACCACTAACACACCCATTCACTCACCCATACATCCACTCACACAGGTACTAACTCACCCATACAGCCACTACCACAATTATTCACTCACGCATCCAACCACTCCCATAACCATTCACTCTCCTGTATGGTCACTCACATAGCCACTCACTCACCCATGCAACCACTCACACTAGCGCTCACTATTCCATACAGCCAGTTACACATGCACTCACTCACACATACAGCCACTGACACACCCATTCCCTCACCAATACATCCACTCATGTACCCTCTCACTCACTCATACAAGCACTCACCTACTCACTCACTCACCCACTCACACACCCACTCACACACCCACTCATTCACCTATACTGTTGCTCATACACCCTCTAACTCACTCATAAAACCACTCACACATGCACTCACTTACTCATACAGCTACTGACACACCAACTCCCATACCCAAACATCCACTCATGTACCCTCTTACTCACTCATACAACCACTCACACACCCACTTACCTACACACCCACTCACAGAGGCACAAATTCACCCATACAGCTACTCATACCACCATTCACTCACCCATACAGCTACTCCCACAACCAGTCACTCTCCTATACAACCACTCACATAGCCACTCACTTACCTATACAACTACTCACACTAGCACTCACTATCCCATACAGCCAGTTATACACACAATCACTCACACATATAGCCACTGACACACCCACTCCTTCACTAATACAGCCACTCATACACCCTCTCTCACTCATACAAGCACTCACTCATGTACCCACTCATTCACCTATACAGTTACTCATACATCCTCTCAGTCACTCATACAGCCACTCACACATGCACTCACTCACCCATACAGCCACTGACATACCAACTCCCTCACCCAAACAGCCACTCACGTAGCCTCTTACTCACTCATAAAAACACTCACACACCCACTTACTCACCCACACATCCACTCACAGAAGCACTAACTCACCCATACAGCCACTCACACCCACACTCACTCACCCATACAACCACTAACACACTCATTTACTCACCTATACATCCACTCACACAGGTACTAACTCACCCATACAGCCATACCTACAACCACTTACTCTCCCACACAGCTACTCACACACCAACTCACTCACACAACCACTCACACACTATTTTACTCACCCATACAGCCATTGACACAGGTACTAACTCACCCATACAGCCACTCACACACTATTTCACTCACCCATACAGCCATTGACACAGGTACTAACTCACTCATACAGCCACTCACACACTATTTCACTCACCCATACAGCCATTGACACAGGTACTAACTCACTCATACAGCCACTCACACACCCACTCACTCACCCATTAACACACTCATTAACTCACCCGTACATCTACTCACACAGGCACTAACTCACCCATACAGCCACTCCCATAACCACTCACTCTCTCATACAGCTACTCACATACCAACTCACTCACACAACCACTCATACACCAGTTCACTCACTCATACAGCCACTCACACAGGCACTAAATCACCCATATAGCCACTCACACCGCCTTTCACTCACCCATACACCCACTCCCACAACCTTTCACTCACCCATACACCCACTCCCACAACCATTCACTCTCCCATATGGCCACTCACACAGCTACTCACTCCCCCATACAACCACTCACACTAGCGCTCACTATCCCATACAGCCAGTTACACACATACTCACTCACACATACAGCCACTGACACACCTACTCCCTCACCAATATAGCGACTCATGCACCCTCTCTCACTCATACAAGCACTCACTCATGCACCCACTCATACACCCACTCATACACCCACTCATTCACCTATACAGTTCCTCATACACCTTCTCACTCACTCATATAGCCACTCACACATGCACTCACTTACCCATACTCCTCACACAGTCATTCACTTAGCCATTCAGCTACTGACACTAGCACTCACTCACCCATACAGCTACCCACATACCCTCTCACTCACCCATACAGCCACTGATACACCCACCCACTCACTCACCCACACATCCGCTCACTCACCCACCCATACAGCCACTCACTCACCCATACAGCCACTCACTCAACCGCTCACACAGTCACTCACTCATCCATATAGCATATTTTATCTTTTTTTTTAACTGTAAAAGGCAGTTCTGCAAGAACCTTTTTTTCTGCTTTTTTGTGGAACTGGGTTTATTTTATTGTTTTTGATTTTCTAACATTTTGTATTTTTTTGCATTTTTTATTAAACAAAATGGCAATGAGGGTGGTAAGAAATTGTAACCAGAAACACAAAAACAGTGCAAAAACTAAGATAAATAAAAAAAATTAACAAGTATGTCACCTTGCAGCTCCAACAATGACATCATCAAACTGCTCGCCAGCTTTGAGCGTAGTGCTGCAGTCAAGGGAATATGTGCCAAACGCCTTAACTCTGGTGGTGCAATTTCTGGATAACCCCTCTCCACTTCAATAGGCACTCTCTCCCCAGGGACAGATGGTGCGGCCATAGATGTAGATGGCCCCTCTTAATCTCTTTCCTTCCATGCCCTTCTCAAGCTGCTCCAATGGTATGTCTTCAAGTGGTACGGCATTGAAGTTGTACCACAGGAATTTTTTTTGCTGGTTCCTCTTGAGAGGGTCTTCTCACAAAAACTGCATTTTATGAATTCTGCAACAGTTTTGGACTCTCCAGAGGGGATCGTAAAAAATTCCCAAGCAATACTTTGCTTTTGGGGTGCAGGCTCCTCATCACCAGAATCTTGCTGTTCCACCTCCTGCTCCTCTAGCTGCTGTGGCAGCTCCTGCTGCTCACTACCTCCTGTTGCCATTTTGATGACATAAAATGGCAAACTAAAAGTTCTAATCAGAGTGCTGTACTAAAAGCACAGGACATCTCCAAAGAATTATCAAAAAATTAATGGAAAATTAAAGAAGAAACAAATGGGTGGAAACTTCCTTTGAAGATTAATGAAAACTGTCTTCTCCAATCAAACCGGTTTCTTACATAATCACATGAATACCAACGTCCTCGCGAAAACCGGCGTCATAGCAAAGACAGGAAATACAACTTAAAATTGCTTTATATTAAAAATTATTACAGAAAAAGAATTTTAAACTATATTAGTAAACAGCTATTCTCAAAGCATTAATTACAATATGTGTATATATGTGTTTTACACTTTTTGAAAAACATAGTCATCGCAAAACCGGAACATACGTATCGCTGTAACCCGCGACAAATTTGCAATGATTAAAAAATTTAGAAAAAAAAGCACAGTTATTAATCCACTGAAACAAATGATAAGGAGTGACACAGAGAAATCAATCAATAAATCAACCAGGGTTTTTGTAAAGCGCGACTAGTCACCCATTAGGGTCTCAAGGCACTGGGGGGAGGGAGGGTTTCTGCAGTTCAGTCAAAGAGCCAGGTCTTGAGGTCCTTCTTGAATGGCGGCAGTGACAGTGATTGCATGAGATGCCGAGACAGGGAGTTCCAGGCCTTCACAGCAAGGTAGGAGAAGGATCTTCCTCAAGCCGAGGCCTTGCGGATCCGTGGAAAGTGGCCAGTGCCAGTTGGGCGGAGCGGAGACATGTGGGTGTGTAGAAAGAGAGGTGGTGGTTGAATTATGCAGGTCCACTGTTGTGGAGGGCTTTGTAGGCATGTGTGAGGAGCTTGAAGGTGATTCTTTTGCTGATCAGGAGCCAGTGAAGGTCTCTCATGTGACCGAAGATGTGGCTGCGGCGGGGGATGTCCAGGATGAGTCTAGCGTAGGCGTTCTGGATGCGCTGTAGTTTCTTTTGGAGTTTTGGGTGGCGCCGGATTAGAGTGCGTTGCTGTAGTTGAGATTGCTGCTGACAAGCGCCTGAATGACCAGTCTCCTGGATTTGGTGGGGATCCACTTAAAGATCATCCGCAGCATGCAGAACGTTTGGAAGCAGGAGGATGAGATGGTGTTGATTTGGTGGTTCAATGAGAGCGAGGCGTGGAGGATGATGCCAAGGTTATGTGCGTGGCCGGTTGGTGTGGGGGGGGTTCCGAGTGCTGCGGGCCACCAGAAGTCTTCTCAAGTGAAGGGGGTGGTGCCCAGGATGAGGACCTCAGCTTTGTAAGAGTTGAGTGTGAGGCAGCTCTCCTTCATCCAGGCGGCTACTGCCTTCATCCCTTTGTGAAAGTTGCTCTTAGCGGCTGTAGGTTCGTCGGTGAGGGAGAGAATCAGCTGGGTGTCGTCAACATACAGGAAGATGCGGAGTCTGTGATTTCTGACGATGGCTGCAAGCTGGGCCATGTAGATGTTGAAGAGGGTGGGGCTCAGTGAGGAGCCCTGGGGAACTCTGCAGCCTATCTCCATAGGTTCCGAGGAGAATGGTGGGAGTTTGACTCTCTGGGCTTGGCTGATGAGGAAGGAGTGTTAATGTTAATGCCTAGATGAAAAATAGCCTACTATTTGAATAGCCACTTTTTTTTTATTGTTTCCTAAATAACAATAAAGTAGGACTGGGTCTGATTTGAGAGGGAAGTGAATTCCACAGCTTAGCAGTGACAACTACACAACTTCTGTTGCCCCAATTAGTTCTTTGGGTTCTTGGGACGACAAGAAGGTTAGCACCTGACGAATGCAGGGATCTGTTGGGAGTGTATATCTGCAGTAAATTCTTCAGAAATTCTGGCCCTATATTGTGAATCGCCTTATGGGCAATGCACAATGCTTTAAATTTTGTTCTGCTTCTTATAGGCAACCAATGAAGTTGTTTAACCACCTTGGAGACCAATTTAAATTTTGGAATGCCCGAAAGCATCCTGGCGGCCGCGTTCTGCACCTGCTGTAGCTTACTAAGAACCATTTCCTGTGTATTAATCAATAAACTGTTACAGTAATGAACTTTGGAAATAACCAAAGCAGATATTATCTTTCTCCTGGCATCAATCGGAATGAAAGGGTACAGTTTCTTCACCATTCTGAGAACATAGAAGCATGAAGAGACCACTGCGTTAACATGACATTTAAATGACAACTTGTCATCTAGGATGACACCCAAGTTCTTGGCTTTAGTAACCGGGATTGGGGGCGATCCCAATTTATCTGTCCACCAACCAGGAGACCAGACAGGGATACATTTCCAAAGACCATAACCTCTGTCTTAGACAAGTTCAATTTGAGGCAGTGTCTTGACATCCAAGAGCTGATGGCCAACATGCCATCTGAAAATTAGCCAAAACAGTGTCCCCGTTCTTATGAACGGAGAGCACTAATTGGGTGTCGTCTGCATATGACGTGAGCACTAATCCAAAAGATTTGATCACCCGTGCTAAATCGGTAACGTAAATGTTAAACAACGTGGGGCTAATGGAAGACCCCTGCAGAACTCCACACGGGAGTGAAAAAACTGGGGAGTCAAAATAGCCCAAGCTGACTAATTGAGTGCGTTTCGATAAGAAAGAATTCAACATGGATTTGGCCTTATTCCCAATGCCTAGCGCAGAGATACGGTTGACCAGCAGCCCATGATCAACCGTGTCAAATGCCGCTGATAAATCCAGTAGCACACGGACAGCCACTCCTCCTCTGTCTAGAAAAAAACAAATCTCATCAGTAGCTTTGATAAGTGCGGTCTCTGTATTAAAGCCTTTTCTAAAACCGAATTGTGTTTCATCCAACACCTTATTTTCATAGATGTATTGGGCCAATTGCTCATTCATAATTTTCTCAGCAGGTTTAGCAGGTAACAGGAGACGTGCAATTGGTCGGTAATTATTGGTGTCCGCTGGGTCCAAGTTAGTTTTTTTTAGCAGTGGGAGAATAGAGTGGATCCACTCTAAAGCTTTGCCGCGGCTGCCTGCGTCGTGAAGTCTTGTGCAAAGGGTGTGGTGGGAGACCGTGTCAATGGCGGCAGAGAGGTCCAGGAGGATGAGTGTTGCGGTTTCACTTCGGTCACGGAGAGTGCGTATGTCGTCAGTTATGGTGTGGAGTGCAGTCTCGGTGCTGTGGTTGCTTTTGAAGCCTAATTGGGAGGGGGTCCAGGATGTGGTTTGTTTAGATGAATTTGGTGAGTTGGGTGTTGATGACTTTGGCTGGAAAGGGGAGCAGAGAGATGGGTCTGTAATTCTTGAGGTCCGTAGCCTCAGCAGAGGGTTTCTTCGGCAGGGGCCTGATCTCTGCATGGTTCCAGTCTTCAGGAAAAGTGGTAGACTGGATGGAGCAGTTGATGGTGCAGCAGAGTTTGGGGGCGATGGTAGTGCCGGCTCGGTTGAAGATGTGGTGGGGCAGGGGTCCGAGGTGGCTCCAGAGTGGAAGGTTCATGATCCTTAGGGCATCGTCCGTGGTGAGGGTGGTCCAATTGAGCAGGGTCGACTGGGATCTGGAACATTTGGGTGCTATGGTTGTGGGTGGGCTGGATGGGTCCTGGGTTGGGTAACTGTCGTAGATATCTATGATCTTGTGGTGGAAGAAGGTGACGAGGTTGTCGCGGAGGTCTTGGGCGGGGCAGATGTCTGTGGCCTCTGTGCTGGTTTTGGCAAACTCTTTGATCATGGTGAACAGTTCTTTGTTGTTGTGTGCGTTGACATCGGTACATTCCTGTATGGCAGTTTTCTTAGTGGTTCTGATGAAGTGATGGTGTGTGGTGATGGCGATTTTGAAGACTGCATTGTCTGCTGAGGTCTTTCTGCTCCTCCATCTTCTCTTGAGCCATCTGCAGGGGCGCCTGGACACTTGGTAGGTGAGGCAGAGCCAGCTGGCTTTCTCTGGCAGCTGCTTGCTGCAGGGTTTCCTGAGGGGAGCCAGTGTAATAGCGCAGTCGGAGATCTATCTGTGGCGGTTGCGTGCTGAGGCGTTGGCGTCCGTGGAGGTTGGCGGTGGAGGTTTGCGGAGGGAGGTGGCAAGTTGGTCATCAGAGACCTAGTTTCAGCTTCTGCATGGGTAGCGGTGGGCGTGGTGGTGTTCAGTGGGTTTGGTTAAGGAGAAGTGGATGCAGTGGTGGTCTCTCCAGTGTAGTTCGGAGGTGTGGCTGACAGAGATGTTATTGCTTGTGGAGAAGATGGGGTCGAGCTTGTGTCCTGCTGAATAGGTTGGGGAGGTGGCCAGTTGTTTGAGTCCAATGGTGGTGAGGTTCTCCAGTAGGGATGAGGTGTTGGTCATTGAGGTTATCCAGGTGGAAATTGAGGACGCTAAGGAGGATGTAGTACATAGAGGCGAGAGCGTGGTGTGTGATGAAGTTGGCTATTGATTTGCTGAAGAGGGGATGGGGCCTGGGAAGTCTGTACACAAGGGTGCCACAGAAGGTGGTGTTTGGGTTGGTCTGGAACTAGAAGTGGAGATGCATGAATAAATAAATACATATGTGGTCCATTATGCATGTGTAGTGTATAATATGTAGTAAACATTTGCACAATGACAAAATAGTAAGGGCCTTATTATGACTTTGGTGGTGTGGCAGCAGGCCACCATGCCAGCGCCCCACTGCCAACCCGCCAAAGCCATAATGCGTCTGCCCCCTAGATTCCAACAGGAATCCAGGTCAGACAGTCCTGCGGCGGCTGGCCTATGGCAGTGCAGGGCTGAGGCTCATACGTGAGCCTTAGCAAGGCACCACAATGGAAAAGCCATTGCATATTCCTGCAGGGCATGGACTGTCAAGTCTATGCCCACCAGGAACTAGGGGTGCATGCAGACAGAGGGGCACAACATGTGCATCCCTACATGCATACTCTGGCACAGAAGCACCAGGGGGGCCTGTAGGCCCCCTTTTGTTTCCTCACTGCAACACTTTTCATGGCAGTGTGGAAACTCCTAATATGCTTGGTGGTGCCGCAGCGGCACTGCCAGAATATTAGGGGCCTCAGACAACTGCAAAACCCACCAGTGATGGTGGATCCCTGGCGGCAGCAGCGGTCCCATGACGGTCCGACCGCCCAACTTGTTATAGGGCGGTCGGACCATGGTGGGTTTGGTGGTCCATCAGACTGCCAAACTTAAAAAAAGCCCCCAAGTAATTTCCCATTACAAAGTAACCCAGATGAGTACACAAATTCCAGAAATCACTCGACTCTTCTTAAAAAGAGGAGATTGCGCTCAGATCCTCATGTTCATTTCCGATGAAATAAACGCCTACATGAAACTTTTACAACTATAAACATAGCACGTGCCCCAGGTAAAGCTCTACTTGATAAAAATGGAAACAAATCTATCTTCTTAGGCTGGACGAATAGAAACCAAAAACATTTCCTCAAAAAATCCATATTGAAAAAAGAACTGAAATCCTTAACAGAAGTGAATGCATCATAAATACATTGGAGTACAATCTGAACTTTAGTGAGTGTGACGAATAAATTCTATAATGACATCTCCTCGTCAGAGCAGAGACCATGGTTCTGTCTTTTAAATATACCAAGTATGGAAATCCGCAAAATCAATAGCACCACTCAGACACTCACTCATACACCCATAAACTCACTAACATACCCACCCAAACATCCAAAGTAGCACTCACACAGCCACTTACAGACACACACAGGCTCTGACACAACTAGTGACAAACCCACAGAGGCAATCACACAGTCACTCACAGACCCACTCATAGACCACCTCAGATAGTCACTGACACATACTGAGAGACCCAAACACACACTCATACATCCACTAATAGCACCACACAGGTGCTCACAGATCCACTGTGAAACATTACAGGTTACAGTTAAGGAAAATAAAGTTGAAAAAGTTTAGAAATTCACTTAAAAAACTAAAGGTTACAGTGAAATTATAGTTAGAAAATAGAATTTAAAAAACCTTAGAAATTCACTGAAGAAACCAAAGTTTACAAGGACGTTTTAGTTAGGCTCAGATTTCACTGATATAAAACCGTAGAAATTCAGCATATATATAGTTACCTGAGCTAACTCAAACTTACGCCCCGCAATGCACTGCTTATGACCTCACATATTACATTGCTTATGACATGGTCAGTGACGTCACTGTGGACATCTCAAATTACATCACTGATAACATCATCTACAGAACCACTCACACACACACTCACACCCTCATAAAATCTCTCAAATACCCATTCCCACACAATCCCTGGTATACCCATTTACAGACCAATACCAGTACTCACACAACCAATCACTCATCCAAAAATCACTCACATATCCATTCACTCATACTGCCACTCATACACCCACTAACTCACCCATACAGCCACTCATGTACCCACTCACTCACCAATACAGCCACTCGCACATCCAGTCATACAGACATACATTCACTTACATAACCTACTCATACATTCTTACAGCCACTCACACACCCACTCAATCACCAATACAGAAACTCACATAGCCACTCACCCATACTAGTACTCACATACCCACAAACTCATCCATACAGTCACTCACACTGCCACTCACTCAGCAATACAGCTACTCACATACCCACTCACTTACCCATATAGTCACTCACATAGACATTCACTCTCCAATACAGCCACTCACACCCACTCACTTACCTATACACACACTCGAACAGCTACTCACTCACACATACAGCCACTCACACAGCTACTAACTCACCAATATAGCCACTCACACACCCACTCATTCTCCAATAAAGACACTCACATAGCTCCTCACTCACCCATACAGCTACTCACATATCCATTAACACATCCATACAGCCACTTGCACACCCACTCACACACCCATACAACAACTCAGACATCCACTCACACACTGATAAAGACAGTAACACAGCCAATCAGATGAGATATGTTAGAAATAGTATGACTAATTACTACTACAAAAAGAATAGTAATTTAACTTATCCTGTATCTTAGTATATATCTTTAAGTCTCAGAAAAGTTTACGAAACACTTCCGCTGATGTCACTGATCATGTCATAAGGGATGTAATAAGTGAGGTCATAAGCAGTGCATTGTGGGGACGTAAGTTATAGTTAGCTCACGTAACTATAACTGCTGAATTTCTATGGTTTTATATGAGCGAAATCTGAGCCTAACTATGACATCATTGAAACCTTTGGTTTTTTTCAGTGAATGTATATAGATGCTTTGCTAATAACTTTAGCATTATTTGACCAATCTTTATAACATTTTCTTTAAAAAAAAGTCTCCCCAAGTTACATGAAAAGGTTAGGGCCTTTTCGTGTAATTTTCATGTAACAAGCAAGGAGGGCCTCACAACCTTTAGAAGAAATGTCCTCCGCTTTAATGAGATTTTTTTCTTTCCTTAAATATAGTAGCAAAGCTGCCTCCTCTTCTGCCTATGCGATTTTGTTAGTCTGGTATGCTGGTGGAACTGCATCAAGCAAACCGGTGCCATATCTTCCCCCAGCCATGATTGTTATGAAAAGTAAGTCAGGGACTGTGTCAGTTAATAGGTTGAATATATGGTACTTATTTTTATTAAATGGAAGAAGCATGTATCAGTAGGCAGTCTAAAGAAAGTTTTTGGGAGGTGGTGTGAGTTTGTGCTGCAGGAGAGTGAGTGTTGTCCTTGAAGGTTGTAGGCAGAGTGCAATTGGTGGTGCTGTTAACTGTTGCAGGACAGAGAAAGTGTTTTTTTATTAATCATTATCTTCCTCCAAAAGGCTTAGAAGACATTTTTCGGGTGTGCCTGTGTGGGTGGTGGTGAGACTGGATGAAATTGTTTATATGGGCTGTAGAGTTGTCCACAAGGTATGCTTGTTGTGCAATAGACAAGGGGCTGCAAGGTTATGAAGAGTATGGCATATGTTAAAGGTGGATGGTGTATGGGTGAGGGTGGTGGTGGAGCATGAGTGTCATGTTTTATGGCTCGGAAATCCGCAGTAAATTATAGACCTGTGAGTGTTGTTTTATGGATTGAGCGATTGGTGTGTTTGTTGTTTGGAATGCATGAGGTACAGATGGGTTTAACTGTGTGTTGTTTATGATGGTATTCAGTGCAGATTGAATGTGTGTATGCAGTTTGGGATTGTTGGGTGTGTGTTTGAATGTGTGATATTTGTTCAGATACATTTTGTATGTGCTTGGTCCTATCTTGGTGGGGCAGTAAGTGATGCTTTAATAGTGACTTGAGGTTTAGGATTTGATTTTGAAGGACTGGTGAGTTGTGTATGTTGAAGAGGGTGGTGGGATTGGGTGTGAGAAGAGACTCTTTGTGCAGCATGAGAGTTGGTAAGCAGAGGTTTGGAGTGACATTTGTAGGTTGAGCTGCCTTATTAGGGGAAGGGAGTCTTGAAAAAGTATTGTCATTGGTATTGTGTGGCTTGAAGAGGAGGATTGTGTGGTGAAGCGGTATAATTGAGGGTTGTAGAAATGTTTGAGAGAGGTGGCAATCACAATGTTAGGAGTAGGCAGAAGCTATTAGAAGGATTTTGTTTGGACAGGGTTGGTATTTGTGAGATTGATGGTATGTGCTTTGCGGGTTATTGGTATATAAGCAAAATGTCCTTTGGTTGTGTAGTACAGTATTGTGGCTTGTGTAGTAGTATGTGGATGTTGGGGTAGGAGAGTATGTAGGAATGTGTTATATGAGTCGATAGTATTTGGTGAGTGAGTGGTGGGTGAACTGACCTTGTTTGTTGGTAGAGAGATGTTTGTGTGTGTTGTAAACTTGAGTGCATGGCTGTGTTTATGGCCGTTTCAGGGACAGTGTGTGTAGATTGGGAAACAGGCTGCATTTCTGGCCCCCAGCCTTTCCTGGCCCTACCTGGCCCAAACAGGCAATTGCCTTTGGACTCTTAGACCTTAGCCTTGCTGCCCTGGCTAAGATGTCTTGTAAAGGCTAGTGGTGCGGTCACGTCACCCTCTCTCAGCCGCTTAGGCTCACTTGTAGGCCCAGCCAATTGTTTACCCAGCAACCACCAAATGAGTGGACCTGGGGAAGGAGTGTGTTCAGGTTTATAATTCACAAGCTGAGTCTTGGAGAGCAGGTAGGAAGAGGGAAATGGAGGAGATAGGAGGGAAAAAACTCAGTCTAGCATCTGCAAAGTTTATTTAATGGCAGGCAGAATTGCACAAACATTTATAATTAATACAAGCGTAGTTTGTCACCAAAAATGCTAGTATATATTTTGAAAAATGCTCTTTGATTATATAGTCTAAGGAGCTGTGGGAAAACCAACAGGGGGAAACAGAGGCTGTAAAGAGGGTATTTAGAGCAAAGAAAGAGGCAGTTTGAGATCACATAGGAGAAAAGTGTAGAGGAAGAACAAACGTAGATAAAAAAACAGCGTGCAGAGTTTAGGATAAAGGGAGAGAAACAGAGGCTGTAAAGAAGGAAAGGAAAGGCCTTTTACTGACTTCAAGGAGTAAAGGCCTTACTCTCAACTGTTGGTGTGCTGCAAGAGGTGGCAGGTAAAGATATTCACATATTTGCAAGTTCTTTCAGAAAATGTTCCCTAAAGGTACATGTACCGCCTACCCTCTCCATCAAATGCCTAACTACAAGCTTTGGGTCAATTCAACTTGCTTCCATCACTGCCATTATTGATATATTGATAATTGCTAAGCAAACAAAACAGCCACTAAATTCAGCTTTGAAGACATTCAATGTCCACTTCAATCTCTTCAATGAAATAATTCTCTGTCAAATGCAAAATCCTTACCAAAGAGACCAAAACATCTAAACATTTATCTGGACAGGCCTTCAGGGATTTACCTAATTCCTTCTTGGGATAGTTCCCTAGTTTTGTTAAATATCTCATGAATTTGGGATCTAGGTCTTAAGTCACACAAAACTTATCGACAATGACTAGGAAAGAAAACTGAAATTGTGAAATATTCTTTTTATTTGCTTCAAGTGGTTTCCTCCATTTCATGTGTGTGTTCTGCCACGTGATTTATGAGACACTCATCTTTGTAGTGAAGATGGTAAATTTCCCTTGTCTCCAACATAAACCAACTTAAGGGATCTTAGAACACAGAGCACAACTGACAGAGCACCATGCATCTGCATTAAAAAACCTCTTCATCATCATCCTCCTCTAGCAAATTTATCTGCATTCTTCCCGCTTTGGCTTTTCCCTAAATAGACTCCTTCAGGAAGGTTTCCTATCTCGCATTATGGGAGGATTTTTTTTAAGGATAGCACCATTTTTTATGGATGGATTTATGTCCAGATTTCTGTATTGGGGTTGATTGTTTGACATTGTTCAGAATTCCGCCAATCATTAGTTCTTTTTGCGTTTGTCACCTTAAGTGGGAGACGTGGGTTAAGTGCTCACCATGCCACCGGAGTCGAGCTATCCAGGCTGATAAAGGATGATAACCTGAAACTGGGTCCTGGTTTGTGGAGGACCTGACCTGGAAGCTCCGGCTAGACTGTTCCCATGGGGAGCAGGGGCAAGACCGATTTGCTTGTGGCTTGGTCAAAACTGGAATGGCCTGGTGATCAAAAAGCGATGGATTTAGTCCCACATCTCAGTACTGGGGGTCAGTGTTTGACATTGTTCAGCATTCCGTCCATCATTTAATCTTTTTTGCACTTGTCACCCTAAGTGGGATGGGTATGCCTAGACTTGGGTCCTGTGCTCACCATGCCACTGGAGTGGTGATATCCTGGCTGATGAGGAGCGATACCCCAAAACCGGTCCTAGGATGTTTGTTCCCGTTCCGAAGAGGACCTGGCCTGGCAGTTTGGACTGAACTGTTCCCTCAGGGAGCAGGGTCAAGATTGATTTGCATATTGCTGAGTCCAAACTGGAATGACGAGGTGAGCAAAAAACTATGGATTTAGGCCAAAATCTCTGTACTGAGTGTTTAACATTGTTCATTATTCCGTCCATGATTTGTTTTTTTTTGCACTTTCTAAAGTGGTATTTTCAAAATTGTAACTTAAAATCCGACTTTACCGTTAATGAGTATTTTAAAATATTTCTCAGACATCAAACATGAAATGTTCACTTATTCCAATCAAAAGTTAAATGTAACAAGGCAACCCAATGTTCTACTATGGGAGAGGTAGGCCTTACAATAGTGCAAAACCATATTTAGTAGATTTTCACTATCAGGACACGTAAAACTTAAAAGTACATGTCCAACCCTTACAATGCATCCTTCTCTTTGGGTTACCTAGGGCCTAACTTAGGGTGACCTATATGTAATAAAGAGGAGTTTAAGAATTGGCAAGGGGTTTAATTTTGCAAGTCGAATTGTCAGTTTGAAACAGCATTCAGGCTGCAATGGACCATGTTTTAAAGGGGTTACTCAAGTGGGTGGCACCATAAGTGTTGCAGGACCACTTGTAGTATTTCATTTACATGCCGTGGGTATATGGTATGCCACTGTACTAGGGCCTTAGAATTAAATTAAATATGCCAATCAGATGTAAGCCAATTTTGCCATGTTTTAAGGAGTGAGCACAAGCCCTTTAGCAGTGTTTAGACATGGTAAGGACACAGAGGGGCATATTTACAAACCCTCACACCTACCGGAGCATCACTTTTTTTGACGCTCTGGTGGCACAGCCCCATTTTCCATATTTACAAGGTGGCGCTAAGCCACTTTGCGTGGCTTAACACCACCTTGTAAATATCCCCTTTCCACCGTAGTCCTCTGCATCAAAGAGGCATGCAATGGGTATTGCTGTAGGTGTTCCATCGCAACACCAATTGCTTTTTGACGCTGCCCCAGATTTACAAGGCTGAGGCAGCACCAAAAATTAATGCCATTGAATACCAGACATCAGAATGGCGATACAAGGAGAAATTATTAAAGTCTCCTTGTTTTTTGCTCTTTCCATGTGCGCCACATTCTGCAGCACAAATAGAAGATGCAAATTGCCATTATTGATTGTTTATATGCAGGAAGGTGTCCCTTCCTGCACAGAAACACTCATCCCTACAGCGCAGGCACCCTTGCCACATGACGGCAGGGTGCCTGCGCTGGTGCTAGGTAGCTTTTTTGCGCTAGGAAAGAAACCAGGGGTGCGCAGTATTCTTGTGAATACGGTGCATCCCTGCATTTTGAAAATGTTACGGCGTGGTGCTGCCAAATTTGCCGCAGCTCAGCGCTCTGACATTTTATTGTAAATATGCCCCAGAGTTCTAAGGCCAAAAAAAATCAAATTCAATCAAAAATAGGGGTGAAGGCAAAATATTTGGGGGTGACCCTGCAGAAAGGGGCAAATCAAACTGTTAGCCTCTATTAAACCAGTCTTACTTCTAGGTCTATGCTCCTCCAAGTGATTCCATATGCTCTTCAAAGAGACATCACCACAAGTAACTTGGGAGGGAACAAGCAACTACCAATGGACACCAGATTCTCTCCCCTCGGTACGCTTTAATGAATGTAAGCCGAAGAACCAAGTCTTTCCCAATCAATATGCTTATGTTGAAATTTGCGCAGGAAGCTGCTGAAGGCTACACTGCTTGGCAGACAAAAGGTCATGTGCTGGACACAAGCCAATTGAAATAAGGTATAGTTTGCACTGACAGCGACGTGCTAGGAAATGCTGGTCTTTTTGATTGTGATCCTTTCTACATGCACAGGAGAGCTCTTGCCAAATAAGTGGACAGAAACCTCAAACTATCTTTTTCGAATTAAAAAAGAAAAGGAAAAGACCTTTCTGCTAAGTGGGAAACGAAAACGAAATTTAAAGCTAGCACAGCTCAACTGCTTACTGTGAAAAATGATTTTCAAAGAAAAACAACACAGTACTTGGTGTAAACATGACAAGCTTAAAACCTTTTATTCCTTTAAGAATGCTGTGATACAATGGGTTCTGCCCATGTAATCTGCCTGTATGTTTCACTTTCTGATCACCTGGTTTGTGTCCTTTTACTGTGGAGGATCCTCATAACCTGTGACTCACCCACAGTAAACTCATGGTAAATGGACTGCGCCTGTTTACTGCCAGTGTCTACGTATTAAGATAAGGCTTCAGTGATGCAGCAAGGGTATAAGGGGGCTTGGCTGCTTACATGTGAACACTTGTTCACACATGTAAGGGTTCACGTGGGAGACTCCTTTCGTGCGCAGTAACTGTGCACAGGTAGCATGCCACTGAGGGTACTTTGCAGAATTGGATATTGACCTGGGGTAGGCCTCATAATGTTAGTATACACTAATAGGGAAAGCCAGTGTGGTTTACTGTCTTGTCTGCAGTGATCCACCTTTACAATCCGATGGGGAGGGCTGTCTTAGAGTTTAGTTTTGCTTCCCTTTGGCCTACAGGGACCAGTGACATATCAAATTGGGGCATAGCCTGTGTGGGGCAATCAATTCTGCAAGTTCCAAAAAGATATCTACACAGCTTATGGGCCGTCCAGAATTGTCATATTTCTCTGGCTCAGCTCAGGATCAGAGCCCAGTCCTTTTGTCACCCTGCTATGCCAAGTTAATTACATTTTTCTCCAGTGGCAGGAACAAAGGCCTCCCCACACAAAGGGAGCAATTAACAGTGCTACACAACTCCTGAGGAGGAAAGGGATGGGGCAGAATGCTCTGTATCAATTAATCAGCTGCCACACCACCAGAGAAGGGCCTGCCCACACCCACTGAACAAAGGAAGGAGCCCAGACCCCTGGAGCCAACGCAGGAGGGGGCTCCCTTTGGAGATTTGCTGGGAAAGGCCCTAGCAGTGATGTCAGCGAGGGGTGGAGCTGAGGCCCCCAGAGCAGACGTGCCCAGTGACTCCTGTGTGACACCATTTTGAAATTCCTCAGCAGGCTGTGCAGGAAGGTTGAGACAGGGGCGGAGAGATGATGTGGCACCCCAGGATAGGCCAGAGGTGCCTCACTTCTGCAGCATTCCACCCACACTTAAAAGGTCTTGCACAATGGGGAGAGCTCTCTCTTGGTCATGTTTTATTGTTGGGCACTGGCGGCAGCAGCAATGGACAGTTGGATGTAAGAATCCCATGATGCCATCTTGCCTAAAGTCTCTAACTTCAGTTGACCCCAGAACCAGCAGGGCTCTCCCCAGGACAAGGGAAGCTGGTCCACCTACACCGGTGAGGACTAGAAGGAGGAAAGCTGGGTTTCTGCGCCAAGGAGGAGAAAACCAAAGAGGAACTAGTGGAAAAAAGCTCGCTCAGGGAGCCAGTGGAACCAGACCCCTGCAAAAGTAGACACCGTAGAGGCCTGAAGGCCAACAGAAAGTGTTCCAGGTGGCTTGGGTTCACCACCAGGAGCAGGCAGAATGAGCCCAAAGGCATGTAACATGGGCCAATGTGGACAGAAATACAAGCAGGCAAAGGATTTGTCCTTTAACCACCTCAGCGAGGCCCGGGGCGCATGTAGTTCCACTGCACAAGCCCTTCAAACCCCACAGGGTGAGCCAAGACCATGGGGTTGCTGAGAAGAAACTGTTTTAATGTCAAGCCCTGGAGGGGGTGTGCGTGGAGCCCCCCTCCCCAGAGACCTGAAGACCTGGGTATCCTAACCCCTGGGCGTGAAATAAAATGTGGGCCAGGACCCCATCCCCAGACCCCTGCTGCATCGGGGAGCACTGTTGCGCCCCTCCAGGACCGAAGGAGGAGGGGCCAAGGACCCCATCCCTGGACCTCGGAGTTGAGCAGCTGCAGGGGGGAGTGCGGCCGCGCTCCCAGAGTAGTGACAGGCCCATCTGGCTCCCCATGCCTGTATCCGCGGGGGAGCGAGAGGCTGCCACGACAAGCCATGCCTGCAGGAACGGGCGGAGCAGAAGAGGTCTGTTGACTCCTGCGACAGCACAGAGGAGTGCTGCTCACACGGGGAGCTGGAGGGGCAGTGAGGGGTGGAGTCCATTAGCTGCCACCAGCCTGTCCTTTTAGAGGGGGTGTCCAAGTGGGTCAGGGCACCCCGAAAAATAAAAAAGGGAACAAAGGACATGCCGCAAGGCTGCATGGTGCAGCAAAAAAAGCATCTGGAGGCACTAATAAGTTATGCACGCTCTCAGGAAGGAGCGCCCCATAAAGTCCTGTGGGGTTTGGGAAAGCTTACTGTTTTCTGCCATTGTGGCAGCCCCAGGATGGCGGGGGAAAAGAAGATACTGGGGAGCTGCAGAAGCTCCCCCGAGGAGGCCCTAAACTTCTTTTGTAAAGTACTGATCCTAAGTGTGAAGGGTCTCAAAAAGAAGGGCCAACCCAGGATTTTCTCTAAATTTTCAACTACTCCCCAGGCATAAGCATGTGCTCTTCAGCTGGGAGTCCTGCACCCTCTAGTGACTAAGTTTATGGTCATAGTTAGTGTGGCCTAAAGGTGTCTAAAATAATGTACATGCTGTATGGCGCCCTCCAGTTGTGAAGTTTATGGTTACATGCTTTAGGGTCTGTTTTGATGACTGTGTTTCCAATGGTTGAAAGTATAGAAAAAACACACAGGCCCATGGGAAGTTCAATTTGTAAAGGCTTTATTGAAAAAATAATGTGGACAGTGACTATTCATCAAAGCGCCTCTGCTTTATTAACCTTAATAAGTACATTCACACATGTTTTTTTTTATGATTGCATTTACTTTTAAAATAATTATGATTTGGCATGTGATTTGTTGTTCTTGGACCGTTGACCAATTCGGTGTACTTACCTGATGTGGTTGTATGACCCCTTTAGGTGGTCAGAGGTGTTTACACAATGTCATCAAAAGGTATTCCCATTAGTCTTATGTATATTTGTAAATTACTGCATAGTAGTTAGTGTGTGTGTGTGTGTAAGAAATGTATTTTTCCTTTTCCAAAAGAAAAAGCACAGACTGGACAAACATTTATCAAGTGTTACTGTTAAGTGTCAATGAAGGCTGATTACTCACCCACACCACCTCCTTTGAATAGGCCTTGGACTGCTCTGCTACCCTGAAAGAGTAAAGATCTACTATGGGGTGTTTGGTTCCGAATGGAGGGCATATGTGGGCCCATTACTTGTGAAGGCCACACATCTAATGGCCCGTTTCTGTACAAATGACATGGCTACAACTGAACTATCAAACAATACAGTCAGGGGTGTAGCTTTAGGGTGGGTGTTTGGGGTGGGACACTACCAAATAAATACATTCTTCATCTTGTATTTGGGTCTGAAGGTCCTGTGTTTGGTCTGGCATGTCTGTCCGATTTTCTCGTTGTGCGCCAGGAATAAAAGACAAAACAAAGACGTTTGATGTAAAACAGGAGAGAGATAAATCTAGTGGCTGAATTTCAAAATGTAAAGCAAGATAACCACAAATCATTACCGGCTTCCCTGGTTGTCCAAACTGTGTGATCCTAGGCAAACCTTTTATTTTACAGAACCTCCTTTTTCTTTATCACATATGAGAGCATTTTTAAATACTTGAGCTTAGGATGTGTGCTGTACAAGCACCTATCATGTGATTTAGTAGACTATACTGTTCCATCTATAATAAGAATTTAGACCATGTTTTGGATTTACAAGACTACTGACTTGCCTCTTAGTTCACTAGTGGCATTGTCGTTCGGGCGCAAGCCAATAATGTTTCTAAGTTCATGTTTAAAAATGGTCACTTTAATAAATGTCTATGCAATGATATAATCTGAGGTACTAAGGTGAAACTTTTCAATTAAAGAAATGCACTTTTTTGAATTTTGAAGAGTCTATCATATTTTTACATTATGTTTCTTGCATGATGCCAACCGTTTTCATGGCTTGACTTGTGCTTGCACTCTTAGAACCAAGCCAGATCCTTGGTTCTGCTTGCCCTATTGGTTTATGGCGAGTACCCACATCTATTTGCAACTTGGTCTTTGAACATGGGGCCACCAATCACTTGATAAAATGATTTTGAAAGGTGAGAACTGGCAACATGGTGCCCTGCCTTCATGCACCGACTTACAACCCTGCCATCATAGCTCCTTTTGGAAGAGACAAGAAAGAGTGTATACAGTGAAAGGACCCCCTCCCTGGGACTCCAGGCTTAGGTGGGGTGGGCAGTGGCGTAGCTGCAAGGCGGTGTTTTGGGTGTGACACCCTCCAAATGCATTTGTGGCTTGGTAGTTGGTTCTGGTGGCCTTGAATCATGCTTGCTGTGTCTGTGTCCATTTTTCTTATTGTTCTGGTTTTGCTATGAGCTTTTAGATTAACTTTTTTGAAGCAGGACCTGAATTGTATATAGTGACTGTTTATAATAAAATAGTGAATCTGCACCCATAGAAGTACTCGTTGAATGGGTGCAATGTACTACTATACAAACTGTAGTAGACTTGGAAAGCTGTGCCAGTTTCAGCTTTCTAGGCATTTTACTGGCAGGAAAACATCCAAAAGGTGATGGGATGAATACTTGTAAATAGAATAGTTGCAACCTGGGTAACATTACAGTCACCTTGCTTAGTTTACAGATGGACGTGCAAAAGCAGGAGAAAGCTGAGACGCTGCAACAAAACCCCCAAAGACAACAACCTTCAGTGTCTCTTTTTCTGGGCACATTGTTGTCCCATTTCATTTAGCACTCCTATTATAAGCATATGTGAGGATACTACTTGGTTAGACATTTACCATTATAATATGGCCGCCAAACATATTTTACCTCCATTCCAGCTACTATGAATTGTATTATCCGCCTTCATATGATCGCCACCCCTAACCCTCTAAATACCATCCTGTTAGAGGGGTATGTAATCGGGTATTACCCGCCTTCATATTATATGATCGCCACTCCTAACCCTCTTAATACCACCCTGTTAGAGGGGTATGTGATCGGGATTCACCACACAAGTATGGCCGCCGAATCCCTACGTTAAAGATGAATTAAATTATTTAATAAAGTGTATTGTAATTCGGTGAGTTCGGGGGTTTATTGTAATCGGTGTGGTCAGGGGGCAATATTATTCATTACACCTATGTTACTCCTTTCTACCTGGATCGTATAATATTCTTTTAACGTACTCGGTGCCCTTCATAGATGGCCGCCGAGTAGTTAACGTTTACGATCTGTATTATCCCCCTTTTTTATTTCATTGGTTGATTGGTATTCGCCACTCTAGTATGGCTGCCGGAAACTAACGTTAGAGATATATTAAGTTATTGATTAGAGTTGATTCAAATACAAAGAGTACGCCGGTTCATTCTAATCATTTTGGTATGCCTAGGCGGCCACATTGTTTATTGAATCTATACGATTCCGCTTTTCCCGTGTCGTTACTATTCTTCTTACGCATTCGGTGCCTTTTTAAGATGGCTGCCAAGCTGTTAACACCTAAGTGACCCTCTTTACGTCAGGGACACAGCGTCGGAAACACAGGTGTTAGTCCTTTTGGCGGCCTTTAGTGTATTTAAATGGTGCGTGAGATGAGGACTGTTTATGGCGATTTCGGTAGGAGACACTGCCACGTATCACAGTAAGAATCACGTTTGGAGGGAGACTTAATTGTTGATCATAGATAAGAGCTCTCAATACATATTTACTTGGGCATAATTTCGTATATTTATCATTCTTCGATCCCGGCGCGTTTTTAAGTTGTTTTCTTTCAGCGCGCCTACTGAGTCCAATATTAATTTTAGCTTGTTACAATTTGGTGGGTTTTTCGCTAAGCGCGCTTTTGCTGGGTTGAATATTAACTTTAACTTTAGCTTGTACCAATTTTGGTTGGGATGCATCCCGCTATCCTTGAGTTTGAGACACGTTCTCAGGGCTTATAACAGGGTGTAAACTTTGACTTTGGCTTGTCATCTGTTGTCGGTATAGATTCGGTATTGATATAAATGTAAGAAGTGTCTGGATTTTGGAGAAAGGGTATGAGAGAGCTGCCTTATATGTCATGCGACATATTCCTATTTTCATAGAAAGGTCATGATGTAAAATATTAAAACATAAGTGTTGACAATGAAGTATTGTTGTTTCACCATTGACTATCTTACACGGTTCAAACAAAGGGTTGTGTCTAGTAGTAATGCGGCTGCGTTACTTACGTCCCAGTTTAGTCAGTGTCCTCAGTTGGATTTATGAGATACAGGTCCGGGATGTTTTAAATGGATGTCTCTTATGGTCCCTTTTGCTAAAAATAATTTTAAAATTAGGATTTCTTCCCCCTATCCAGGTGGCTGATCTTTCATTTTTGGAGACTATCCTCTCCATATGGACTATTGTGTCTGAGTTATTATTCTTTGGAAGCATATTTTCATCTTGAAAAAAGGTGATAAGTGAGGACTTTGGGAAAACTAAATGTCCTTTTTTCTACACTATGATTAACGTGTTGGCCAATAAGCCATTTTTATCTGCATGGAAGGCATATTTCCTTGCAACTTTATTTTACCCTTAGTATAGCAACTTTTCGTCTTGTAATGAGTTCGTTATTACGGTTCTGTCTTAAATAACAAGACGTACATTTGTTGGGGTAATGTTTTAAGAATTAATAGAGTGTATTTCCTTCTTATGTTTAGGTGGCTACATCTAATTTTCATATCCCAAAATTTTCATAAGGACTATTGTGTGGTGTTCTGACATTAATTCTATGTAAAAGGTGAGATCATCAAATATCAAGGCATTTTATTATTTTATATTCAATGTGGTCATACTTTAGGAACCTTAACAAACTAATATTCTTTGTTTAGGTTCCAATCATTGCCATAACGATCTTGGAGCCCCTCTAAATTCAGAACATTTATAATAATTAATTTTTGATCATATTGGAAATTTACAACTTGTCAATTGAGGTGAGGAACCTACTAATACTAATATTGTGGAAGGTATCTGTGACGCTTTGTATCTATTACACTTTTTCACTTTTGCACTTGTTTGCTTCTTTCTTTCCTCTCTTGCGTTCTGATATAACTTATATCATAAATTATTATATCTGGTGGTAGATTTCTGATCTTTTGTCTATATATACGTTTTGGGTATATTTTTTGCCATTTTTAATCATTTAACTTATATAGGAACAATTTTAACTGTTTGTAATGTGTCAGTCCTCTGTCTCGTTGGTGTTTGTATTTTAAAAAAAGTGTGCAGCTCCTATATATTTATAAAAAAAGAAAACTTTGTCAAACTAGTGTTGTTTTTATGTTAAGCTTACAGTTTATTTAAAAATATACGCAATGCCAATATTTTTAAAGTTATGTCCGTCAGTCACTGTCATTTTTTCTGTCGCTTATATGTGTTTTATGTTATCTGTTACAGCCCTGATGAAGTTCTAAAAAGTTCTATCTTTGGGGAACAAAACGCGTTGGCTGTTTTTATGAACTATTGTGAAATAAAAGAAATAACAACGGACTACATGTTTTGTGTTTTCGGTGCACCTCCTATTGCTTTATGTACTTTGGGAATCTGTAACCAGTGGCACCAAAAGGTGACAGGTGCCGGAGTATTGTGCACAATCGCCCTTATACGGCAGCAGAGATATGGTGATAGTGCTATCCATTAAGTCTGTCACCTTGCATTGTTTTTACCTTCAGTGGTAACAACTGCCAAAATCAGAGCCAGCAGAAACTTCAGGTAAATGCTTGATAGGGGTCCGGTTCTTACAGTTTCACAGGACTTGAGCTACATCTCACTCAAGATGCCTAGCTGGCCAAAACCACTGAGTTTGCCTGTATTTCGGTTCTAATGGAACATGGCTTGGCAGTGTGGGCTGGACTGTTCCTATTGGTGCAGAATCAAGCCTTATTAGCACATGGCTTGTCTTTATCTTAAGCGGTGTAGTAGAAACAAAACAGTAGATTGGAATGTGGCCTGAGCAAATTCCAGTGATGTGGACTTTTGAAAGCATTCTTCCCTTCGCTTTTGTGTGTTCCTCAAGTAAAAGCTAACCTTTGACAGCGTGGGTCTTGTGTACCCAGCACCATCAAGTGCTATGTGTTGTGAGGCGAATTTAGGTTTGATTGCTAAAGAATATACCACATGCAGCTGTTGTCGCCCTCTGTGGAAAGTCTGTGCATGTCCACAGCGGTGTTCTTGTCCTCACAACTAGTGCCTCACATAGAGACTAAAGAAATTGCAGAAGTATAATGTGCCGTGGTAGAACATCCCCCATGCAGTTCTTATCCATCATTGTGGAATTATACAATTGATCTACCAATTGATCTACCAATTTAATGGCTGTATGTGCAAAGAGGATAAACTTTATATCCTGATTGAAAGCTCTTCTAACCAATAGCCGTGATGTGGGCTGATCAAATTGATATTTGAAATACTCAAAACAGTGGCCAAAGACAGCTGACCTTTCTCGCCATCTCTGGTTATAAATGGCATAAGCAATCATGTAATAATCCTCTAGCCAGACCTAAGAAGAAAGTCCCAGGAGGATGAGTGCTGAACTGGGAGGCTAGGAAGTGTTCATGCGCTTGTCTGCATAAGTTATTCGATACAATTCATTACCAAAGGCTAATCTGTATCCATAGAAAATCTGCTTTTGGGGACTATTTATGGTATGTAGTTCCCATTGGTCAGTTTCAAGTTTTCTGTCGGTGCTTCGTCCAAAGCTTATGTTCCACTGCTGCCAAGGGCTTATAAATGAGACCTTGCTTTATGAGCGAACAGTTTTGTGGTAATTTCAAGAATTAATTCAATCTACTCTTTGATTCAAATGAAATGTTCCAAACCCTTCCACGAACAGTATGGGTGACTAGACTGAGGGGCGTCATTGATGGTTCATTGGAGTAGATATTGCAAATTGGGACAGAATGCCAACAGAAAGTGTTAACAAACTAATTGTTTTGCACATAATTCTCAATTATTCTTGAGAAAACGCAGACCATGTTTTTTTTTTTTTTTTTTTTTTTTTACCACCGCTGTTAAATACTCCACCCCAGGGTTTAGATATTTACTGTTTCAAGCTACCCCACCGCCAAGTGCCCCACGCATACGTGGAGCCAATGTGTTACATTCTGGTATAATGTGCATGAATATTAGATATGCATATTTTGTGTTATAGAACTATACAAAAAAAGACACTATGCACCATTTTGAAGCAATGTCTTTGTATATTAAAATATAACTATGAATAGCGTTGGTAATATTCCATGTCACCGTTGCACGGTTTGGAAAAATAAGACAACAACATTGTCCATGTACACAATTCACCGTTTTTTGGACTGTTTTTCCCGCAACCTAAGTTTTCGGTTTCTTTTTGATAACTGTCTGATAATAAAGAGATTGGTTATTTGCAGGGATGTACACTGAAAAAATGTTGATATACTCTGTGCTTCGACTGCTTGCACAGTACATCAACTTTCCATGTTTTAATGCAAACTGTTTTCTACTTAATTTTGCTCCTGTCATCCTGATGCAAACACAGCGAGAGGAAAAATTAGAGGAGGAACTTAAGCAGCCGCCAGAACGCTGCTGAATATTTCAGGCGGTTAATTTCTAATATGCATGATAAAACAATGCACATTTCAAAATGTT
Organism: Calotriton arnoldi; assembly: GCA_963921515.1. NCBI lineage: Eukaryota > Metazoa > Chordata > Amphibia > Caudata > Salamandridae > Calotriton > Calotriton arnoldi. Next base: position 37,913 of record CAWUFW010016949.1, on the reverse strand, counting down.
CTTCTCATGTCCTGCTGTTCTGACAGGGCCTTATAGCATGGCAGTAAAAACTAGATCCATCAATCAAGGGACTGTAAAACCAATACCGATTTCCAGGACTTTAAAAACAAGATTAATAGGCATCTTAGTGATATTAATATTAGGAACAAAGCACATTAACTTGACAGCGCGCACGAGACATAGGGTAAAAAAAATTCCCAATAAGGATGGAACTATCAAGGAGACAATGTATGGAAATATCAAGGAAGCAATGCAAAAGAAGCAAAGAATATTTACAACAGAAAACACTCAAAAAAGATACTCAGTGAAAATCAAAGATAAATCGAGAGATCAGGTAAGGAAGGGAATGTTTGTGTCTAATATCAGATTTAACTCGGCAGTCGTCTGTATACAGGCAGTTTGGCAGACACTTTGCATAGGTTACTTTTTGAGCACCACGAGGTTAAACCTTATCTCCTTATAAATAAAGTTCACACATAGGCCCCCATTACATGTTGATGGAATAAGGTATTTACCACTCCAAGACCCTCATTACGAGATGGATGGAAAATCCAACATGTACCATCACTCCTGTTACCCCATATATCGAAATTTAGTTTTCGTGATGCATATATTAAACAGTCAAGCCTGCGGATATGTATCAGGTAAAAAAGTTCAGTTTAAAAACAGGACATGCACATTTTGCTGAATGCAGTTTTCCATTCAAGTTGAAAAACTAGTAGTAGGTGCTGATTAAAACATCTGACAAATAACGTAATACACAGTATTGTTATTTATCAAGTGCAATAAATATTGTACCTTACACTGGAGAGAGGGCCTTACTAAATACCATTACCTCTGAGTGAGGTCTGCACAGGGATTTACATTTTGGGACACATGTACGTAAGTTTCATTTTGTGAACTCGTAATAGCAAATTTTTGCAATTCGCTATTAGGCAATCGCAAACACCTATGTAATATGAGTTTTTGACACATTTATCGATTCCTAATGGGGTTGCAATTGACCTACCTCAATAATATTCATGAGGTAAGTCGCAATTTGCGACCCATTGGGAATGGCTAAAAATACGGAGATGGTGGCCTGCCTGGGACAGCAGACCACTATGTCTGTTTTTTTTTTTTTTAAATGTAGCCCGTTTTCCTTAAAGGAAAACGGGATGCATTTAAAAAGAAAAATTAAATGTTTCAGTTTCACTTTTAGGAGTAGACAGAGGTTCATGGGACCACTGCCTGCTCTGAAAAAACGTTTTCGCATGCATTCAGAAAAGGGAAGGAGTCCCCTGGGTACCCATTCCCGTTTACAAATGGTTGAAATAGATGATAAAATTTGAATGTTTTGCGACCACATTTCTGTCGCAAAACATTCGTACATAGCACTGCGAGAAGCTATTAGGAAGGGACACTGTAATGATTCACTTAGTCATTACTTAAGGTTTAACTTTAAGTTTATTGTAATGTACTTCACCCACAACAAGGAGCGCCTCCTCAGCCCGAAGTCCGATCAGCAACTGCCTCAGCCCATCGAACCCCGAACCGAGGAAGACTCCACGTCCTTCATTCTAACAATACACTCCACATTACCTATACAGAATTCCAACCCCATTCAATTACATCACCACTACATCACCTCCCCCTTTATCATAAACAATTTAACATTGAATAAACTCATTAACAATTAATATGCAATGAACTCATTATATCTAGCCGGAGCTCTCCTCAACCTGCCGCAACGACTAAATGAAGTGGTGGTATCACCACCGGCAGAACCAACATTTACATTTCTGGAAACAGGTACAGATTTCACATCCGATTGTAACCAATGTGTCCACCCACAGCTTTCAGAACCCAAATTGTCTTTCCTACAACTAACAAGCTTGGCTTGCTCTTGAGACATTTTTACTAATTGCCTTTTGTTCCACCAACCCTTCTCATTCAAAAAAGCTGCTCCTTTGCTGGTTTTGCTGACTTGGACTGGATTAGAAAATACCGAATTCCCTTTCGAAACCTTATAAGGTTTTTTAATCATTACCCAGTCACCCACTGATATCTCCAAATTCCTTAAATAATTCTTTTTATCATAATTTTTCTTCATGTGATCTTGTTTCTCTTTAACTTTGTTTACCAACATTTCCCTGTCAGACCCTTCTTTTGTAACATTTATACATTTCTTGTCTAACCAAGAGGGAAATAAAGTAGAGTGTGCTTTTCTACCTCTTAACAGCTCGAAAGGAGTGACTTCCGTGGTACAATGAGGAGATGTATTATAATTCCACACCTTTTCCTCGAGAAATTTTCCCACATCAAGACCTGAAGCAATAGCTGTCTGAATCCCTTCCTTCATAATCTTGTTACCGCGTTCCACCAGCCCATTAGAAGAAGGAGAGTAGAGAGCTACTTTAAAATGCTTAATGTCTTGCAATTCCAAAACTTATGCATTTTCTCCGATACAAAATGTGTTCCATTGTCTGTTACTAGAACCTGAGGAGCCCCTTCTAACAAAAATACTTTTTTAAAAATAAAATGGTATTGTCCGAATCAGGCGCATCTACGAATTTATAGTACATCCATTTTGAATAATAGTCCATTGCTAGGATGAGATACCTCATTCCTTCAGGTAAAATATTATAAGGACCTGAAAAATCCAAACCTACTTTTTCCCATGCTGAAGCAGGAAATTGGGTGGGATGTAATGGAGCAGAAGAAGTTTTCCAGTGTTTATCAGACAACAAGCACTCCTCACAATTATTCACCACCGCCCTAACCTGTGCATCTATGCCAGGCCACCAATAGTGCAGTTTAATTCTCATACAAGTTTTGGTAATCCCCAAATGACCTTTATGAGCCATTTTCACTATTGTACTCCTTAGATTCGGATGGCGGAACAAATTTATCGCCCCTTAAAAGGATGTGGTCCTTTACGGACAGCTCATCTGCAACTTGAGCAAAGTTTCTCAATTCTCCAGTCAAATTTCTTGCTTCGGGCCAGATTTTGGTTGAAAATTCCATTGCTTTCGATAGAATTGTATCTTTCAAGCTAGCCTCTTTCCACTCATTCTCTGAAATTTTCAAACTCCATTCCTCAATAGTATCCACCACTGCCACACATTCTACATCCTCCTCAATCAAATCATCCTCATCATCTTTTTCCATTAACATCCTTGAAAGGCAATCTGCCCGAAAATTTCTCCCTCCAGAAATGTGTTTCATTTCGAAGTTGTACTCCTGGAGTTTAGACACTAGTCTAGTTAATCTTGGTGATAAATTATTATTACCAGCCACCTTGCTGAAAATAAACGAAAGGGGTTTGTGGTCTGAAAAAATTACAAATTTCCGTCCCCAAATATACATTTTAAATTTCTGTGCAGCCCAAACACAAGCCAAAGCCTCACGTTCGATAGTGCTATAGTGTCGCTCAAACTGTCTAAGTGACCTTGAAGCAAAAGCTACTGTTAGTTCTTTACCATTAACTTCCTGGCTTAACACTGCCCCTAAACCATTCATGCTGGCATCCACCGAAATGACTGAGGTACAATCATCTCTAAAGGCGTGAAGTGCTTGTGCAGAAACAATCAGCTCCTTCACTTTAGCGAAAGTTTCATCCAACTCTCTGGACCACACAAACTTCTGACCCTTTTTTAATAAAGTTCTTAGTGGCTCCACCACTTGAGCGTAATTGACCACAAATCTTGCGTAATACTCTGCAAGCCCCAAAAATGACCGCAGAGAATCCTTATCACAAGGTGCCCTCGCTTCTTTTAAAGCCCTGACCACTGAAAATTTTGGTTTAATTCCTGCCTCTGATATAGTGTGTCCTAAATACTCTAATTCGTTTACACCAAACCTGCACTTATCCTCTCTGACTGTCATACCTCGTTCTCCTAATAGTGACAGAACCTTTCTCACTAATACATTATGTTCCTCCAGACTTTTTGCAAAAATCAAAATATCGTCCAAATAAGCCTGGACCCCTTTCAAATCCTTAAATAAGGTATCCATAAGTCTTTGAAACACACTGGCTGCTGACGCCAGTCCGAAAGGGAGCCTCAGGAACTTGTAAGCCCCAAACGGAGTAACAAAGGTTGTCAGCTCTTGTGAATCTTTGGACAAAGGAATTTGATGATATGCGGATTTTAAATCGATTAACGAGAACCATTTGGCCCCCCCAAATTCGCTAAAAGTTCGTGGATTCTTGGAAGGGGTGGCAGTCCACTTTAATGTTTTTATTTAAACCCCTAAGATCCGCACATAACCTAATTTCGCCAGTCTTTTTACGAGCTACAACGATGGGAGCGACCCATTGGGATGACTCTGTGGGTTGTATTATCCCTTGTGAACACAAATCTTCTAGCATTATTTTTAGCTCCCCCTGACGCTTAACGGCACCGGGCGAACTCTATGTGCAACAGGAGATGCTCCAGGTAATAACCTAATCTTATGTTCTACACCTTTTACTAAGCCCACTTTGTCATTAAATACATTTTTGAATTCGTATAATAGATCCTTGCGATCGATTTTAAGTTCCTCCACATTGCAAATCGACAAATCCCTTGCCCTTATGGGATTTTCGTCACCTGGTACTAAATACAGTCCCATTTTTGCCAGGTCTTTCCACCCCACAATGTTTTTTCCTTTAATTGCCACATAAATTTTTGTACATATCGATCTTTCCAAAACTTGTAAGGTGCCCATGAAAAACCCCAACATTTCAATATCCTTTTCACCAAAGGCTTTGGGATTCACATCTGTCTCCAGTAAACTAATACCTTTGCCCCATTTCTCATAAAAAGTAGAGTCTCGAAGGATGGTGATAGGTGAACCAGAGTCTGCCATGACTTCCAGATTAATTCCGTTGATGGTAGACTCACACAACGGACCCTTAATTTGAATTGGCTCATCCTCCAAGTCAAGAGTCAATAAAAGATTGTCAAGTGACTCTGAACACATATCCATATCGACACTGCTTATCTTTACAGGTTTCTTTTGATTTCTACAGACCTTTTGAAAATGGCCAATCTTTTTACATATGGAACAGCGTTTACTCAAAGCTGGGCAGCCTCTAAAATTGCCTATGTGAAATTTAGAACCACATCTGTAGCAGAAATTCTGAACTTTAGACTGAATTGGTTTAAAAGATTTATCCTTAGAACCAATTGCATACAAACCCTCCTCGTTATATTCTTCTGAAATCATGTTCACCTTAGGGATTGATTCCGACAGCATTGCCTTGGTTGAAATTACAGATCTTTCAATGCTTAACGCCAGGTCTATTACCTCTGAGAGTGGAGGATTCTTGCAACTAAGGATTCTTTCTTTAATTTTAGACGAAGAACAATTAAATACAAACTGATCCCTTATGTAATTTTCCAGTAGGGGACCAAAATCACAAGAAATTGCCAAAACCCTCAGGGCGGAGACGTATTCCTCGACCTTTTCATCCTCCTTCTGTTTTCGCTTATAAAAATTATGCCTTTCAAGCATAATATTAGGAGATTCCTCAAATTGATTCTTTAATCTGGCAATTGCTTCTAAATAGACGTCCCATTGACCGTCTCCTGATTGCCCAGAAGGAGGAGGAATCGGCGTTAAGCTCTTAAAAATGCGTTGGGCAGCTAGACCTAAACTGCCAAACAATAAAGCAAATTTTCGGGAGGTGAGTATTCAGATGCATCTATAGCCACTAGATGGTTCTGAAATAAACCTAACCACTCTGCCCATAGCATAACTGGTTTACCAGGTTTGTCCAAGAATGGAGGAGGTTGAGTGACTTCTCGTGCTGAAGCCATATTAAAATTGTTCCCTGTAGTATTATCGAGGTGAGTGTATCACCGAACACTCAAGATACTAGAACCTTGATATCACTCCTTGATATCGTACTAGAGGTGCACTTTAAATTTAAGGTGTGCGTGTCACCGCAGAGTTAAAAACAAAACCCCAAAAGAAAAAAAAAAAAACTTTCGACACGCATGCTGAACACTATTCTTTAGTACACAGGAATGTTCCGAGCGTGATCCTGTGTCAGTTTTACTTGTTAGGCAGATCAAACTAGAAGAAAACGCTTTCTAGACTCTGTGCGCTTCAAATAACAAAACCGTGGTTGGCAATTGAGGCCACTGAGGCAGGACGCCAATCCCAATATGGCGGCACGTTCCCCCGACGTTCGATCCTGAAGGCTCACGTCACGCAATAACAGCAGAGCGTCCTTCAGCAATGCCCAGCGTCTGGACGTCACAGAAGCCAAGAAGCGGGAGCGCGTCACAGAGGGGGCCGGGAACCAACAGCGTGTCGGAGTCAGGAGAATGCAGGTAATGACTCGTGTTCCGAGAAGTTTTAAAAAAAAAAAAAATGAAGTCAGTTAGGAGATCACCAGCGGGCGGGCGAATCCGACCATGTTTAAGCTTTTAGGCCGCAGAGAACTCATTTCTCAGGGCGCAGTCTCCGACAGTCAGCCAGGTCAATCCCGGAATCTTTCACCGGTAGCAGGAGGGCCTCAGTCGAGCGTACACAACCACTTGATTAGGTAAATCCTACCGTTATTCCGCAACCACCGCGATGCCTTAGATAGTCCAGCAATCCGGTAGAGAGGTGCCGACGGCACGGTCAAGGTCCCTCAGGCCACGCCGATTCAACTTCGTGTGTGTCCAGGGGTCCGACGGTCTCGCAGTTATTAGCTCTGCGTGGGTCGTTCGTTCGGTCGGTCGGTGGGTGAAGCGACAAAATCCCGATCGTCGCCAAATGTAATGATTCACTTAGTCATTACTTAAGGTTTAACTTTAAGTTTATTGTAATGTACTTCACCCACAACAAGGAGCGCCTCCTCAGCCCGAAGTCCGATCAGCAACTGCCTCAGCCCATCGAACCCCGAACCGAGGAAGACTCCACGTCCTTCATTCTAACAATACACTCCACATTACCTATACAGAATTCCAACCCCATTCAATTACATCACCACTACAGACACCCTTAACATGCCCCTTCCTAATACCGAATCGCTAACTCATTTTGCGATCTGGTAATAGGTTACTGAATCGCAAAATGGGTTTGGTACATAGGAAAATGCATTTTTCCGTTCGCAAAGGGCCCTATTCTGTGAATCCGGCCCTTTGCGACCAGAAAAAACCTACGTACATATGGCCTTCATTTTTGTGTTTGTAATGAGGGTAATGTTAAAAAACATATCTGGATGTTTCTGAAAGGAGCATCGGTATGCTATTATAATGTTCTTGCATTATTCATAAAGAGCTGCATCCTATGTTTAACTTTTTCAGCAGCTGATTTTTTAACATTAAAGAAAAGGGTAGTTTTTCGTAATCCAAAACATCTGTTGCTGTGTGTGAGTAAAAAAAAGTACTCAGAGGTGCAGAGATCTTAAAAATCACTATCTGCCTCCAATGATCCATTCAACAGCAATTCATTGCCAGTGGGGAAATAAAGTCTTGCACAACAATGAGATGTATTGCAAGTGTGGAATGGTGCTCTATTATTCAACTAGAGTACAAACACAGCCTGTTTGATTTACATGACAGAAGTAAGGCAAGCTTGGGTGCCATGCTGATGGCATAGAAATTAATAATAGAATTTCAAGAATTTCTTCTAATATAGACTGATGAGAGGTGGGGAGTCGCCAAGCCCTACAAGATGGCAGACACGTGATTCTTGTGCTCCTCCACCTAGCCCATTAACTCCCAGCTCCTGACTTCCATGGCGGTGGATCCCTCGCCAGCACCATCACCATCACCCTCTGTGCGGGGGAACTCCTCCAGAGCCCATGCAGTGGTCTACCGATGCTGCAGATATGCCAGGGGTAATGAGCACCGCCTTGCCCTGAACGATGGGCAGGAGCATGGTGTGGGCCAACTGAAGCTGAAGCCTGGCGTCCCCTGGCTGCAGTTATCCTAATAAGCAGAGCTGAGTCCCCTGGTGTGCCTCAAATGGACATTGGCCCCTGCTAGAGAGGCGACCCGGATCCTGCATCGTGCACAGAGATACTGTCTGCTTGAGTTAGGCATGTGCTGCACTGACGGCCGCTTCTACTGGTGTCTTCTGGGCAGGATGAGTGGTTGTTGGAGGTGTGGAAACCTCCCTGTCTGGCCGCCTTGTACTCTCCAGAGAGTGGGGGTCGCTGGCCCAGTTGGAGGGCTGGGGGCTCCCTGCCCTTTTGGCTAGACTACCATCTTTGTCTCCCACCCTGCGCTGCCTTCACCACACCTGGTCCATTGGGGGAGTGTGGGGTCCCCGGCTCAAGCACCACTTAGCCCCTCGATCTCATATGACCGGCCTGTGCACGGGCCAGTATCCTAGCCATCATACCACTGGATGGCAGTGCATGAGAGGCTCACTTACTTGCACCTCCCCATGCTGAGCCTCAACCTCAGTTTTCGAGCCTCTCGGTAGTGCTGCGTGTAGCTCACTGCTACAGCTAGGGCCCAAAACCTTTGTTGAGCATTCCAGTGGAATGTTCTTGCTATTGGTGTTGGCCCCCCTGTCTTGGGGACATTTCTGCCACCTCAACTTTATCAACATTCATCTGGCGTCCGGCTTGGGTCCACATTGCCCCCAACATCGCAACTGCCCCGTAGCTTGCCCATACATCTCTTCTGACTCTTGTGCTCCACCTGTTGGTGAGGCTACCTCTGGCATGACTCTTTGAACCCACACCCTTGGATGGATGTGGGGCTATAATTGCTGCATTCACCAGTCCACGCACCCCCACTGTGCTAGCACTGGTGACTTGCCTGGCTTGCAGGTAGTCTCATTGAAGCACCTGTTTCCATGATGGGGGCAACAAACCAGGTACCTTATTAGCACACAAGATACAGGCACACCAGACCAAGAGGCTCCTTGGGGAGATCAGGGACTGCAATGGCATTATAGCACCACTGCGAATAAACTCCAAACCTTACAATCCTATGCACCAATCACTGTACACTGCACAAATGCTCAAGGGCTCACAACATGCCTATCTAAAGTCTCTCAACCTCCCTCATCTTTCCATCATGGCTGTGATGGAATAGAATAGACCTATAACCACTGCTGAGATACTAGAAACCATTAGCAAACTGAACCCTTCTAAGGCCCCAGGCCCCTATGGGTTCACCACATTATTCTACAAGTGATTTGTGCCTCACTTTCTACCCAACCTAACTACCCTGTTCAATGATTTAACTACCAGCAAAGAAGCTACCCATAGCATGACTGAAGTCTCCATTGTTTTAATCCCCAAACCAGGGAAGGATCCTTCACTTTACCCTTCCTATCAGCCAGTTTCTCTGCCTAATTTACCTCTCAAACTCCTTGCCAAAGAACTGGCCAATAGGCTGTTTAGGCTGCTCCCCAACTTACTCGACTGTGATCAAGGTGAATTTGTCCTCAACCACGACACTAGCATCAAAAGCAAGCATGCCCTAAATAGCCAGAAAGAAGGGCAGGGAAGCTGTTCTCCCTCAACGTCTTACAGAATTTCTGCTTTGGGGCCCAATTGCGTGGCAGGATTTCTGCTCTTTACTCCACCCCAAGGCTAAGATCAGAATTAATGGCCTATGTTCAGACCCCTGTTCTATTTCCAGAGGCACCCAATACCTTTGTCCCTTACACTGCTATTCTTTTTGACCTCCTTCTGGAATCTGTCTTGTAGAAAATCAGGGATGCCCTGCGAATACATGGCATATCATTCTGCAGTGACACCTTTAAGAGTTTTGCCGTTGCACATGACCTTCTCCTTACCTTCATTGAACCATGACAATCACTGCAAGCTCTTATCCCCCACAAAGAATTTCGAGGAGTGGCTTGCCTCAAGGTTAGTATGACTAAGTCTAAGGGCTTGGTCCTTGTTGGGAGAAACACCTTATTGGACTCACTGAACATCGTTACGCCATTTTGCTGGTCCACCATTTTGTATTGGGTAGTTAGTCATCCAGCTGACACCCAACCTTCACACATGCATGAGAATTAACGTTGACCTTCTTAAACATAAGTCCCCATCGTTTTCTAGTGGCATGGAAAAACCATTCTCTCTTCTGAGTGGGATGCATCTCTGTGCTCAAAATTACTTTGCTGCCTCCCATCTTGTATTTATTTCAGGCAATGCCTCTCCCTAACTAGAAAGAAGACATCTCACGCCTACAAGTGATTTGTAAGAATTACATGTGGGCAGGAGGCCGATCATGACTTGCTGTGAATACCTGCATGAGGCATCCCAGGGAGGGTGGACTTGGGGTCCTGAACCTCATTCCTACCAGGCCTTACTGCATCATCATATGATCGAATGTCTGTGGGGAGAAATTGACAAATAGTGGAGTTATATCAACCAAAGCCTGGCGACTAGATGTATGGGTGAAGTGCACCGGATTACCAAAAGCATGAGAGACAAACGGTTAGATGCCTCCCCTGTTAATCCTGCCCACGCTTGCTGTCTGGGATTACTCTAAAAAAAAAAAAAAAAAGCCTTACCTCTGCGCCCTACCTGCTCACATTCGTTGTACACAACACAGACCTCACTCTGGGCATGTCTACTTGTGACTTTTGGATATGGAGGTCTAAGAACTGTTTTCACATTCAGAATTTTTATATAGATGGTACTTCGAAATCATTTGAGGACCTCAAATGCGAATATTGGATCCGTGAATCTGAGTCCTTCCACTATTTCTAAACTAGGCATTGGATCATACACCCTAATAAGAAAGCTGAGGCCACAGCAACTCACACCTTTTCAAAAATTTCCTCCAGCGTCTCACGCCAACTAAACACTTTTTCTCCCAAATCTATAATCTCCTTTATTCCCTGATAAACACATGCAAGGCACCCTTCCAAACGCAATGGGAGAAATACCTTAATATCACACTGATTGCAAACAATGCAATGAAATCTTTCTCTGCTACAACTACTTTTCTCGCGATGCCCAGGGCAGAGAAATCTTGTAAAAAATATTATTCCATTGGCACCTCACTCCCGCATGACCCCACCCATCCGGCTATCTGCTGGTGCGGCTTTGGGAAAACAGGCTCCCTTTTATGGAAAACTCCAACTCCCATCGGACAAGGGTGGACTGGGTTGCTTAATTTTAAGGCCTTCTGCATAGCAGGGCAATTGCAATGGCTGTCATATTGGCTTTCAGACTGTCAAACAGATTTTACTGAAATGCAACTAGAGCGCGGTCAACTACATTGCTTGTTGTGTCCCGGCATCCCAACACTGCCTATACATACACTATTACTGTGAGTAGCAAGCAATGTCATACTGGAAAATGGTGCTCAAATACACTTCAGTCTCAGTACCATATGCACCCAATATACCCTTGCGGTGCCTCCCCACCTCCTCAGGCACATTAACAAGCAGGAGACTGACTACCTGGGAGCAAGAGAGTGTTCAAACAGTAGGGGATTTATTCGCAGAGGGCACCCTTATGACACACGAAGACTTCATACATATGCATTATCTGCCAGATACTCTCTTCTTGACACATGCTATGGTATGTGAGGTGGCACTGGGCGGCAGATGACCAGTAACACATGAACTACTGAGGGCTTTGTACACAAAGGGTTATGGCCGCCACCTGTGAGGTGGTTATATAAGGGACTCCGAGACCAACGTATGACTCCACTCACGGCATTGAGGGAGTAGTAGGAGACAGACCTGGGCAGAGTACTATCTGACAAGGAATGGGCATGAATACTGGAATTTCCCAGGAAAGTATCTTGTAATTCAAGATTAAATTCATTCAATATGCGATAAGGCATTGAGCATGTTTAATGCCACATAGACTTTGTCGGATATTCCCAGCGGCGTCCTCAATGTGCCCATGGTGTCGGGTGGAGGGAGCAGACCTGCTTCATATGTTATGGGCTTGCCCACATTTGTCTGAATACTGGGCAAGGATAACAATTACACTGAGCGAACTTCCAGACCAGGCTCGTATAGATCACTTGGGCCTCAATTTTGAGTCTGGTGGCCCACAGACCACCAGGCTCGCAGGAGCGCAGCAGTGGCAGTCTCCAGGCTGCCCTATCACGACTAGGACGTTCGGACTGCCATAGACCTGCGGCAGCCGTCAGGAAACTTCTATTTCCTGGCAATTTTGCAGCGGTCAGGAGGCTGCAATGTGCGGCGGTCGCGCCAAGCATATTACAAGTTTCCTCTCAGCTTGGGGTGTCATGGAGGTTCCTCCTCCATGAACAGTGTGGTAGAGATGAAACATTGGGATGCACACAGGTGGGCCCCCATGTGTGCATGTGTCCCAGTTCCTGCGCGGCATGGACTTTTCAGTCCATGCTGTGTAGGAACTGTTTTTGGTGTTCCCATTGCAGTTCCCATTTTTAGAGGCAATGCTGTGGGAACGTCAAAAACCAGCCCGCCAGATAGGTGGAAACTCCTAATCTGGCTAGCAGTCTGACCACAGCTTTGGCAGGGAGGACCTGGTGCCACAAGACCAAAGTCGTAATCGGGCCCTTAGAATGTTGTATACTGGGGGTCCCCACGGGTCCTAGAGATTCCAAGGTGGAAACAACATTTACTAACCTGGCACTATTGTTTGCGAAGTGTCTACTTACGAGTTAATGGAAGTCACACAGAGCCCCAAGTTTCATAGATTGGAGGGAAGATCTACATTCGTGAGGTCTTTCCGAAAGTGTAGATCTTAGGCTGGAGGAGAGTAGGGGGCCAGTTTCGATGGAGTGGGACTTGTTATTGGAGAGATTCAAGGCGCAGACTCCTGACTGCGAGGAGGTAGCGGGCTCCCAGGTGGCGACTGTGCAGTAAGGTAGAATGTTTATCCCCCCAACTACTGTACTAGAGTAACATCCATAAGACTGATGTCCCCAGGGTATATATATATATATATTATCTACTGGCGGTCGCCAGTAGATAGTTATAGTTAGGACCTATTTTCCATAGGAAATCCGCGACATTCTATTTGAAATAACTCTTGCGTCGGTTAACGAATCTTCGCGAAATTTTCAAACTTTATGGCCCGCTCCGGTCCGCTCCTACCCTGACAGTCTCAGGGTGATTCGTCAAGCGGGGGCCGAGAAAAAAGGGGGGGGTCCCAAAACGTGTTTTCCCCATTCATTTTCCCATAGGAAACTTTAGACACGGCTACAGCCCGAACTGCTGAACGGAATTACACCAAATTTGGCAAAGAGGTAGTTCTTGGTTCAGAAAGAACCCTTTTGTTAAATGGTGTAAATCCGTTCAGTAGTTGCTGAGAAAATCAAAAGTAAAAACACATATATATCTGGGCGGAGCCTAACCACACGTCATCGTGAGATCTGATTGGCTGTCAGCACTTCATCCTGGAATTGCTGGCAGCCATCTTGGGACCAATATAAATGATAGTACCCCATTGAAATGCACTGTAGTGAATCGAAGATTTTGAGGGTTACCAAAAGGAGAACTATAAAGGGTGATAACAGACTTTAGTTACATTAGAATTCATTTGTTGATGGTACCATACTAATTTCAGGAATTGTGGTGTGTTCTAAGGTGATTTTACCCTGTGAAAAACCTTCTGCTGGGATATCATGAATCATGTTTGAGAGAAAACTATTTTCACATGCTTGTCCCATAGAGTTTTGGAAGGTGCTCCAGAAGCTAAAATGAGAGCATATTTTCTGTAAATTCACATTATCTTTCTCAGTCATGTGAGAATGAAGTCTGACATTCTCAGTAAAACATGTACATCCAACAAGGGCAGAGACTGTCAGTTGATTCCTTTGTGTTCTACTGCAGCTTCCCAGAGTGTTCTAAAGAACAACTAGAGTGCTAACAGCCTTACTTATGACAAAAGTATGGCACACCTGAAGCCATCTTGATTGGAATAAACTGGTAACACTTAAAACATTTAATTTAAAAAGGAACAAAATGATGGGGTTCATCTTGTCATAGAAATTATGGTTAGTGCTCTGGAAAGAAAAATTAGGACATGTTTCAAGTGTGATCTCAAATATCTTCCTGTTATATTTCAACAGGAGCAGCCTGTCAGTTGATGCCTTTGTGTTCTACTGCAGCTTCCCAGAGTGTTCTAAAGAACAACTAGAGCGCTAACAGTCTTACTTATGACAAAAGTATGGCACACCTGAAGCCATCTTGATTGGAATAAACTGGTAACACTTAAAACATTTCATTTAAAAAGGAACAAAATGATGGGGTTCATTTTGTCATAGAAATTATGGTTAGTGCTGTAGAAAGAAAAATTAGGACATGTTTCAAGTGTGATCTCAAATATCTTCCTGTTATATTTCAACAGGAGCAGCCTGTCAATTGATGCCTTTGTGTTCTACTGCAGCTTCCCAGAGTGTTCTAAAGAACAACTAGAGCGCTAACAGTCTTACTTATGACAAAAGTATGGCACACCTGAAGCCATCTTGATTGGAATAAACTGGTAACACTTAAAACATTTAATTTAAAAAGGAACAAAATGAGGGGGTTCATTTTGCCATAGAAATTATGGTTAGTGCTGCAAAAGAAAATTTAGTGCATGTTTTAAGTGAGATCTCAAATCCTCTTCTATTTCATTAGAAAATTCTGACATGCAGACTGAAACAATCACTTTCAATACCAGCAGTAGACTTCTAGTTAACTCCTTGGTGAGCAGTAGCTTTACTACAGTGATCTAATGAACAACTAGAGTAATAACATTCTGAATTTATGGCAAATGTGTGACACATCTGAATGCCTTCTTGATGGAATCAAAGTAAAAACTGAAAGCATTTCCTACTGAGGAGACTGCAGTAAATGAGGAAATTAGGAAACTTCATAACAAAGAAGTCTTCCAAGATGGCCACCAGTGAAAAAGAGCCCAAATGTAGCACAAATATTACCCAGATGTAGCCCACATATAGCCCAATGACAAAAGTGTGCAAAACACTTTTTATTTTTAGTTTTTTGCAGTTTTATGTAGTGCAGACTGGTCAGGTATTGGAGCGTTGCATCTTAAAACATGACCCCCTACACTACAAAAACACCACTGCACTACCCTAAACCCTAAAACACTACCCCAGCACGACCCCCTACACTACACAAGCACCACTGCACTATCCTAAACCCTAAAACACTACCCCCAGCATGACCCCCTACACTACACAAACACCACTGCACTACCCTAAACCCTAAAACACTACCCCAACACCACTGCACTAACCTAAATCCTAAAACACTACCCCAGCATGACCCCCTACACTACCCAAACACAACTGCACTACCCTAAAACATGACCCCTACACTACACAAACACCACTGCACTACCCTAAACCCTAAAACACTACCCCCAGCACGACCCCCTACACTACACAAGCACCACTGCACTACCCTAAACCCTAAAACACTGCCCCCATCACGACCCCCTACACTACACAAACACCACTGCACTACCTTAAACCCTAAAACACTACCCCCAGCACGACCCCCTACACTACCCAAACACCACTGCACTAACCTAAATCCTAAAACACTACCCCCAGCACGACCCCCTACACTACCCAAACACCACTGCACTACCCTAAAACATGACCCACTACACAAACACCACTGCACTACCCTAAACCCTAAAACACTACCCCCAGCACGACCCCCAACACTGCCCGAACACCACTGCACTGCCCTAAACCCTGAAACACCAGCCCCTGCACGACCCCCTACACTGCCTGAACACCACTGCACTGCCCTAAACCCTGAAACACATACCCTAGCACGACCCCCTACACTGCCCGAACACCACTGCACTGCCCTAAACCCTGAAACATCACCCCCAGCAAGACCCCTACACTGCCCGAACACCACTGCCCTAAACCCTGAAACACCACCCCCAGCACGACCCCCTACACTGCCCGAACACCACTGCACTGTCCTAAACCCTGAAACACCACCCCCTGCACGACCCCCTACACTGCCCGAACACTACAGCACTGCCCTAAACCCTGAAACACCATCCCCAGCACGACCCCCTACACTGCCCTAAACCCTGAAACACTACCCCCAGCAAGACCCCCTACACTGCCCGAACACCACTGCACTGTCCTAAACCCTGAAACACCACCCCCAGCAAGACCCCCTACACTGCCCGAACACCACTGCACTGTCCTAAACCCTGAAACACCACCCCCAGCAAGAACCCCTACACTGCCCGAACACCACTGCACTGCCCTAAACCCTGAAACACCAGCCCCAGCACGACCCCTACACTGCCCGAACACCACTGCACTGCCCTAAACCCTGAAACACCACCCCCTGCACGACCCCCTACACTGCCCAAACACCACTGCACTGCCCTAAACCCTGAAACACCACCCCCACCACGACCCCCTACACTGCCCGAACACCACTGCACTGCCCTAAACCCTGAAACACCACCCCCAGCACAACCCCCTACACTGCACGAACACCACTGCACTGCCCTAAACCCCGAAACACTACCCCCAGCAAGACCCCTACACTGCCCGAACACCACTGCCCTAAACCCTGAAACACCACCCCCAGCAAGACCCCTACACTGCCCATACACCACTGCACTGCCCTAAACCCTGAAACACCACCCCCAGCACGACCCCCTACACTGCCCGAACACCACTGCACTGCCCTAAACCCTGAAACACCACCCCCAGCACGACCCCCTACACTGCCCGAACACCACTGCACTGCCCTAAACCATGAAACTCCAGCCCCAGCACGACCCCCTACACTGCCCGAACACCACTGCACTGCCCTAAACCCTGAAACACCACCCCCAGCATGACCCCCTACACTGCCCGAACACCACTGAACTGCCCTAAACCCTGAAACACCAGCCCCAGCATGACCACGTACACTGCCCGAACACCACTGCACTGCCCTAAACTCTGAAACACCAGCCCCAGCACGACCGCCTACACTGCCCTAAAACCACTGCACTGCCCTAAACCCTGAAACACCAGCCCCAGCACGACCCCCTACACTGCCCGAACACCACTGCACTACCCTAAACCCTCAAACACCAGCCCCAGCACGACCCCCTACACTGCCCGAACACCACTGCACTGCCCTAAACCCTGAAACACCAGCCCCAGCAAGACCCCCTACACTGCCCGAACACCACTGCACTGCCCTAAACCCTGAAACACCACCCCCAGCAAGACCCCCTACACTGCCCGAACACCACTGCACTAAAGCCTGAAACACCACCCCCAGCAAGACCACCTACACTGGCCGAACACCACTGCACTGCCCCAAACCCTGAAGCACGACCCCCTACACTGCCCAAACACCACTGCACTGCCCTAAACCCTGAAACACCACCCCCTGCACGACCCCCTACACTGCCCGAACACCACTGCACTGCCCTAAACCCTGAAACACCACCCCTCAGCACGACACCCTACACTGCCCAAACACCACTGCACTGCCCTAAACCCTGAAACACCACCCCCAGCACGACCCCCTACACTGCCCGAACACCACTGCACTGCCCTAAACCCTGAAACATCAACCCCAGCAAGACCCCCTACACTGCCTGAACACCACTGCCCTAAACCCTGAAACACCACCCCCTACACTGCATGAACACCACTGCACTGCCCTAATCCCTGAAACACCACCTCCAGCAAAACCCCCTACACTGCCTGAACACCATTGCTCTGCCCTAAATCCTGAAACACTAGCCCCAGCATGACCCCCTACACTGCCCAAACACCACTCCACTGCCCTAAACCCTGAAACACCACCCCCAGCACGACCCCCTACACTGCCCGAACACCACTGCACTGCCCTAAACCCTGAAACACCAGCCCCAGCAAGACCCCCTACACTGCCCGAACACCACTGCACTGCCCGAGACTCTGAAACACCAGCCCCAGCAAGACCCCCTACACTGCCCGAACACCACTGCACTGCCCTAAACCCTGAAACACCAGCCCCAGCAAGACCCCCTACACTGCCCGAACACCACTGCACTGCCCGAGACTCTGAAACACCAGCCCCAGCAAGACCCCCTACACTGCCCGAACACCACTGCACTGCCCTAAACCCTGAAACACCAGCCCCAGCACGACCACCTACACTGCCCGAACACCACTGCACTGCCCTAAACCCTGAAACACCAGCCCCAGCACAACCCCCTACACTGCCCGAACACCACTGCACTGCCCGAAACCCTGAAACACCAGCCCCAGCACGACCCCCTACACTGCCCGAACACCACTGTACTGCCCTAAACCCTGAAACACCAGCCCCAGCACGACTCCCTACACTGCCCGAACACCACTGCACTGCCCTAAACCCTGAAACACCACCCCCTGCATGACCCCCTACACTGCCCGAACACCACAGCCCTAAACCCTGAAACACCACCCTCTGCAGCACCCCCTACACTGCCCGAACACCACTGCACTGCCCTAAACCCTGAAACACCACCCCCTGCACTGCCCGAACACCACTGCATTGCCCTAAACCCTGAAACACCACCCCCGGCACGACCCCCTTTACTGCTCGAACACCACTGCACTGCCCCAAACCCTGAAACACCACCACCAGCACGACCCCCTACACTGCCCGAACACCACTGCCCTAAACCCTGAACCACCACCCCTGCACGACCCCCTACACTGCCCGAACACCACTGCACTGCCCTAAACCCTGAAACACCACCCCCTACACTGCCCGAACACCACTGCACTGCCCTAAACCCTGAAACACCACCCCCAGCACGACCCCCTACACTGCCCAAACACCACTGCACTGCCCTAAACCCTAAAACACCACCCCCAGCATTACCCCTACACTGCCCAAATACCACTGTACTACCCTAAACCCTAGAACACTTCCCCCAGCACGACCCCCTACACTACCCGAACACCACTGCACTACCCTAAACCCTAAAATACTACCCCCAGCACAACCCCCTACACTACCCGAACACGACTGCACTGCCCTAAACCCTCAAACACTCCCCCAGCACGACCCCCTACACTACCCGAACACCACTGCACTGCCCTAAACCCTAAAACACTACCCCCAGCATGACCCCCTACACTACCCAAACACCACTGCACTGCCCTAAACCCTAAAACACTCCCCCAGCACGACCCCCTACACTACCCAAACACCACTGCACTGCCCTAAACCCTAAAACACTACCCCCGCATGACCCCCTACACTACCCAAACACCAATGCACTACCCTAATCCCTAAAACACTACCCCCTGCATGACCCCCTACACTACCCTAAACCCTAAAACACTACCCCGCACGACTCCCTACACTACCCAAAGACCACTGCACTACCCTAAACCCTAAAACACGACCTCCTACACTACACAAACACCACTGCACTACCCTAAACCCTAAAACACTACCCCCTACACTACACAAACACCACTGCACTACCCTAAACCCTAAAACACTACCCCCAGCAGTACCCCTACACTACCCTAAAACACTACCCCCTACACTACACAAACACCACTGCACTACCCTAAACCCTAAAACACTACCCCCAGCAGTACCCCTACACTACCCAAACACCACTGCACTAACCTAAACCCTAAAACACTACCCCCAGCAGTACCCCCTACACTACCCAAACACCACTGCACTACCCTAAATCACTACCCCCAGCACGACCCCCTACACTACCCAAACACCACTGCACTACCCTAAACCCTAAAACACTACCCCCAGCACGACCCCCTACACTACCCAAACACCACTGCACTACCCTAAACCCTAAAACACTCCCCCAGCACGACTCCCTACACTACCCAAACACCACTGCACTACCCTAAACCCTAAATCTACCCCCAGCATGACCCCCTGCACTACACAAACACCACTGCACTACCCTAAACCCTAAAACACTACCCCCAGCATGACCCTCTTCACTACCTAAACACAACTGCACAATTTGTTACAGGCGTTGCAACGCAGGCCTGTGGTGCTTACTGGAAGTACCTAGTGGGCTAGTTGGGCCCCAGGGACCCTCAGGATTCAAGGTGACCTAATCCCCCAACTTAAAACACACCACGGGGCGCGTTTGCACAGTGGTGAAGGGAGGGGGCGGGGCCTCAGGTGACATGTGCGCAAACACGCCCTGTGGTGCGTTTTAAGTTGGGGAATTAATTCCCTTTGAATCCTGAGGGACCCTGGGGCCAACTAGCCCACCAGGTACCTTAAGTAAGCACAACAGAGTTGCGTTGCAGAGAGGTGAAAAAAGGTGCGTGGCCTCGGAACGCCTCTCTGCAACTCAGCTCTGTGGTCCTAACTGTAGGTACCTGGGGGCTAGTTGGGCCCCAGGGACCCTCAGAATTCAAGGGGACTTAATCCCGCAACTTAAAACGCGCCACGGGGTGCGTTTGCACACATGTCACCTCAGGCCCCACTCCCTTCACCACTGTGCAAACGCGCCCTGTAGCGCATTTTAAGAGGTAGTTTTAATCCCCCTACCCTATTATGTACTAGGGACTTGCAGAGGAGGTCATGCTAATCACAGGGGTACCCCAACGCATAGTGTTCCCTAGTGTATGTAGGTGTTTTCACTGTATTCTAAGTGTCTTTTAGCATAGCACTGGCTCTGGTTAGTCAGTCAGTTACCACCAGTACCCGTCTGAAAAAGTTGTGGGCACAGGATGATTTTGCAACAAGGCCTCTTTCTGCTCCTCTGTTGGTTCTTTCTGCACATCTTTTGCTTCTTTCTGTGCGTTTTTTCTTCTTTCTTCACATGTCCTACCTCTGTAGGCATAGTTAGAAACTAGCATTTAAAAAATCTTTGAAATTCACTTAAAAAATCATAGGTTTCAGGCACGTTATAGTTAGAAATTAGCATTTAAAAAACCTTTGAAATTCACTGAAAAAACCATAGGTTTCAGACACGTTATAGTTAGAAATTAACATTTAAAAAACATTTGAAATTCACTGAAAAAACCATAGGTTTTAGGGACGGTTATAGTTAGTTGGACATTTCACTCGTACAAAACCATAGAAATTCCCCCGTTATAGTTAGTTCAGCTAACTATAACTCGCGCCCCGCAATGCACTGCTGATGACGTCACATATTACATCACTCATGACATGGTCAGTGACATCACTGATGACATCACTGATGACATCTCAAATGACATCACTGATGACATCATCCATGTGATAATTTCATGCATCTTCTCACACCCTAATATAACTTTTGATACACCCACTCTAAATTACAGACTGCCAATCTCAAAACCATAGACACTCCAACACCAAAAACTACATACCCACTCACTGATTCTTAGGTCTACACACACATCCACTCACTCACCCGTACAGTCACTCATACTTAGTCACTCAGTACAGGACTATCATATGCACTCATACACCTATATAAACACTCACACACTGCCACTCATCCATAGAGGTACTCACACACCTAGTCAGTCATGCAAAAAACTTAATCACACACCCATTTACTCACCTATACAGTTATACACACACCAGCTCACTTACTCATACAAATACTAGCACATTCTTACGCTCTTATACAATCACTGATACAAGTACACACTCATCCATACAGCCACTCTCACAATCACACACTCTCACTTATAGCCATTTATATACTCCCAACACACATATATACTGCCTTTCACATATGTAGTTACTCACACATGTACCACTGAGATATACATTCAATCACTAACACACCCATACACACACTCACCCACCCATACAGTCCATCACAGATGCACTCTTGAAACCATGCACCCAGTGAATCACCAACTCACACATCTATGCACAGAGTCACACACACCCCACCCACACAAACACTCAGGCACCCATACAGATACTCAGACAATCAATCAATAACCCATGTAGACACTCATGTAGCTATTCAGAAAGCCCATGCAGCCGCTTACAAAGCAACAGACAGACGGATACAGACATTCACACAGTTTAGTCACTAACCCATGCATTCAGTAAGATACATTTAATCACTCACTTGTAGAGTCAGTCACTCACGTACTAAATCATCCAT
Source organism: Calotriton arnoldi (assembly GCA_963921515.1). NCBI lineage: Eukaryota > Metazoa > Chordata > Amphibia > Caudata > Salamandridae > Calotriton > Calotriton arnoldi. The sequence goes on along the minus strand of CAWUFW010016949.1, from coordinate 15,949 downwards.
TCAGACACTTATACACCCACTCATTCTTCAATACGCCTTTCCCTATATATATTAAACATATTTAAACTTTACAGAAACACACAGTCACTGGATGATGTCATCAGTGATGTCATCAGTGATGTCATCAGTGATGTCATCAGTGATGTCATTTGAGATGTCATCAGTGATGTCACTGACCATGTCATGAGTGATGTAATATGTGATGTCATCAGCAGTGCATTGCGGAGGCGCGAGTTATAGTTAGCTGAACTAACTATAACGGGGAATTTCTATGGTTTTGTACGAGTGAAATGTCCAACTAACTATAACTGTCCCTAAAACCTATGGTTTTTTCAGTGAATTTCAAAGGTTTTTTAAATGCTAATTTCTAACTATAACGTGTCTGAAACCTATGGTTTTTTCAGTGAATATATATATATATATATATATATATATATATATATATATATATATATATATATATATTATCTACTGGTGGTCGCCAGTAGATAGTTATAGTTAAAACCTATTATCCATAGGAAATCCGCGACATTCTATTTGAAATAACGTTGGCGCCGGTTGACGAATCTTCGCGAAAGTTTCCAACTTGTTGGGGCGCTCCGGTCCGCTCCTATCCTGAAAGTCTCGGGGTGATACTTTAAGCGGGGGCCGAGAAAAAGGGGGGGTCCCTAAATGCGTTTTCCCCATTCATTTTTCCATAGGAACCTTTAGTCGCAGCTACAGCCCGAACTGCTGAACGGAATTACACCAAATTTGGCAAAGAGGTAACCCTTGGTTCAGTGTCGTGCCTTTTGCTTAAATTGTGTAAATCCGTTCAGTAGTTCCTGAGAAAATCAAAAGTAAAGTCACATATATATCTGGGCGGAGCCTAACCACACATGTCATCGTGAGATCTGATTGGCTGTCAGCACTTCATCCTGGAATTGCTGGCAGCCATCTTGGGACCAATATAAATGATAGTACCTCATTGAAATGCATTGTAGTGAATAGAAGATTTTGAGGGTCACCAAAAGGAGAACTATAAAGGGTGATAACAGGCTTTAGTTACATTAGAATTTATTTGTTGATGGTACCATACTAATTTTAGGAATTGTGGTGTATTCTAAGGTGATTTTACCATGTGAAAAACCTTCTGCTGGGATATCATGAATCATGTTTGAGAGAACACTATTTTCTCATGCTTGTCCCATGGAGGTTTGGAAGGTGCTCCAGAAGCTAAAATGAGAGCATATTTTCTGTAAATTCACATTATCTTTCTCACTCATGTGAGAATGAAGTCTGACATTCTCAGTAAAACATGTAAATCCAACAAGGGCAGAGACTGTCAGTTGATTCCTTTGTGTTCTACTGCAGCTTCCCAGAGTGTTCTAAAGAACAACTAGAGCGCTAACAGTCTTACTTATGACAAAAGTATGGCACACCTGAAGCCATCTTGATTGGAATAAACTGGTAACACTTAAAACATTTAATTTAAAAAGGAACAAAATGATGGGGTTCATCTTGTCATAGAAATTATGGTTAGTGCTCTGGAAAGAAAAATTAGGACATGTTTCAAGTGTGATCTCAAATATCTTCCTGTTATATTTCAACAGGAGCAGCCTGTCAGTTGATGCCTTTGTGTTCTACTGCAGCTTCCCAGAGTGTTCTAAAGAACAACTAGAGCGCTAACAGTCTTACTTATGACAAAAGTATGGCACACCTGAAGCCATCTTGATTGGAATAAACTGGTAACACTTAAAACATGTAATTTAAAAAGGAACAAAATGATGGGGTTCATTTTGTCATAGAAATTATGGTTAGTGCTGTAGAAAGAAAAATTAGGACATATTTCAAGTGTGATCTCAAATATCTTCCTGTTATATTTCAACAGGAGCAGCCTGCCAATTGATGCCTTTGTGTTCTACTGCAGCTTCCCAGAGTGTTCTAAAGAACAACTAGAGCGCTAACAGCCTTACTTATGACAAAAGTATGGTACACCTGAAGCCATCTTGATTGGAATAAACCGGTAACACTTAAAACATTTAATTTAAAAAGGAACAAAATGAGGTGTTCTTTTTAAATAGAAATTATGGTTAGTGCTGCAGAAAGAAAAATTAGGGCATGTTTTAAGTGAGATCTCAAATCCTCTTCTATTTCATTAGAAAATTCTGACATGCAGACTGAAACAATCACTTTCAATACCAGCAGCAGACTACCAGTTAACTCCCTGGTGAGCAGTAGCTTTACTCCAGTGATCTAATGAGCAACTAGAGTGCTAACATTCTGAATTTATGGCAGATGTGAGACACATCTGAATGCCTTCTTGATGGAATCAAAGTAAAAAACTGAAAGCATTTCCTACTGAGGAGACTGCAGTAAATGAAGAAATTAGGAAACTTCATAACAAAGAAGTCTTCCAAGATGGCCACCAGTGAAAAAAGAGCCCAAATGTAGCACAAATATTACCCAGATGTAGCCCACATATAGCCCAATGACAAAAGTGTGCAAAACACTTTTTATTTTTAGTTTTTTTGCAGTTTTATGTAGTGCAGACTGGTCAGGTATTGGAGCGTTGCATCTTAAAACATGACCCCCTACACTACAAAAACACCACTGCACTACCCTAAACCCTAAAACACTACCCCAGCACGACCCCCTACACTACACAAGCACCACTATCCTAAACCCTAAAACACTACCCCCAGCATGACCCCCTACACTACACAAACACCACTGCACTACCCTAAACCCTAAAACACTACCCCAACACCACTGCACTACCCTAAAACATGACCCCTACACTACACAAACACCACTGCACTACCCTAAACCCTAAAACACTACCCCCAGCACGACCCCTAAACTACACAAGCACCACTGCACTATCCTAAACCCTAAAACACTACCCCCAGCACGACCCCCTACACTACACAAACACCACTGCACTACCCTAAACCCTAAAACACTACCCCCAGCACGACCCCCTACACTACCCAAACACCACTGCACTACCCTAAAACATGACCCCCTACACTACACAAACACCACTGCACTACCCTAAACCCTAAAACACTACCCCCAGCACGACCCCCTACACTACACAAGCACCACTGCACTACCCTAAACCCTAAAACACTACCCCCAGCACGACCCCTACACTGCCCGAACACCACTGCACTGCTCTAAACCCTGAAACACCAGCACCTGCATGACCCCCTACACTGCCCGAACACCACTGCACTGCCCTAAACCCTGAAACACCACCCCTAGCACAACCCCTACACTGCCCGAACACCACTGCACTGCCCTAAACCCTGAAACACCACCCCTTCACGACCCCCTACACGGACCGAACACCACTGCACTGCCCTAAACCCTGAAACACCACCCCCAGCATGACCCCCTACACTGCCCGAACACCACTGCACTGCCCTTAACCCTGAAACACTACCCCCAGCAAGACCCCCTACACTGCCCAAACACCACTGCACTGCCCTAAACCCTGAAACATCACCCCCAGCAAGACCCCCTACACTGCCCGAACACCACTGACCTAAACCCTGAAACACCACCCCCAGCACGACCCCCTACACTGCCCGAACACCACTGCACTGCCCTAAACCCTGAAACACTACCCCCAGCATGACCCCCTACACTGCCCGAACACCACTGCTCTGCCGAAAACCCTGAAACACCAGCCCCAGCACGACCCCCTACACTGCCCGAACACCACTGCACTGCCCTAAACCCTGAAACATCACCCCCAGCACGACCCCCTACACTGCCCGAGCACCACTGCACTGCCCTAAACCCTGAAACACCAGCCCCAGCACGACCCCCTACACTGCCTGAGCACCACTGCACTGCCCTAAACCCTGAAACACCAGCCCCAGCACGACCGCCTACACTGCCCGAACACCACTGCACTGCCCTAAACCCTGAAACACCAGCCCCAGCACGACCCCGTGGACTGCACGAACACCACTGCACTGCCCTAAACCGTGAAACACCAGCCTCAGCACGACCCCCTACACTGCCTGAACACCACTGCACTGACCTGAACCCTGAAACAGCAGCCCCAGCACAACACCCTACACTGCCCGAACACCACTGCACTGCCCTAAACCCTGAAACACCACCCCGTGCATGACCCCCTACACTGCCCGAACACCACTGCACTGCCCTAAACCCTGAAACACCACCCCCAGCGCGACCCCCTACACTGCCCGAACACCACTGCACTGCCCTAAACCCTGAAACACCACCCCCTGCACAGCCCCCTACACTGCTTGAACACTACTGCACTGCCCTAAACCCAGAAACACCATCCCCAGCACGACCCCCTATACTGCACGAACACCACTGCACTGCCCTAAACCCTGAAACACTACCCCCAGCAAGACCCCCTACACTGCCCGAACACCACTGCACTGCCCTAAACCTTGAAACATCACCCCCAGCAAGACCCCCTACACTGCCCGAACACCACTGCCCTAAACCCTGAAACACCACCCCCAGCAAGACCCCCTACACTGCCCAAACACCACTGCACTGCCCTAAACCCTGAAACACCAGTCCCAGCACGACCCCCTACACTGCCCGAACACCACTGCACTGCCCTAAACCCTGAAACACCACCCCCTGCACGACCCCCTACACTGCCCGAACACCACTGTACTGCCCTAAACCCTGAAACCCCACCCCCAGCATAACCCCCTACACTGCCAGAACACCACTGCACTGCCCTAAACCCTGAAACACCACCCCCTGCACGACCCCCTACACTGCCCGAACACTACTGCACTGCCCTAAACCCTGAAACACCACCCCCAGCACGACCCCCTACACTGCACGAACACCACTGCACCGCCCTAAACCCTGAAACACTACCCCCAGCAAGACCCCTACACTGCCCGAACACCACTGCACTGCCCTAAACCCTGAAACATCACCCCCAGCAAGACCCCCTACACTGCCCGAACACCACTGCCCTAAACCCTGAAACACCACCCCCAGCAAGACCCCCTACACTGCCCAAACACCACTGCACTGCCCTAAACCCTGAAACACCACCCCCAGCAAGGCCCCCTACACTGCCCGAACACCACTGCACTGCCCTAAACCCTGAAACACCACCCCCAGCACGACCCCCTACACTTCCCGAACACCACTGCTCTGCCCAAAACCCTGAAACACCAGCCCCAGCACGACCCCCTACACTGCCCGAACACCACTGCACTGCCCTAAACCCTGAAACACCAGCCCCAGCATGACCCCCTACACTGCCCGAACACCACTGCCCTAAACCCTGAAACACCACCCCCAGCACGACCCCCTACACTTCCCAAACACCACTGCACTGCCCTAAACCCTGAAACACCAGCCCCAGCACAACCCCGTACACTGCCCGCACACCACTGCACTGCCCTAAACCCTGAAACACCAGCCCCAGCACAACCCCGTACACTGCCCGAACACCACTGCACTGCCCTAAACCCTAAAACACCAGCCCCAGCACGACCTCCTGCACTGCCCGAAAACTACTGCACTGCCCTAAACCCTGAAACACCACCCCCAGCAAGACTACCTACACTGGTCGAACACCACTGCACTGCCCTAAACCCTGAAACACCACCCCCTGCATGACCCCCTACACTGCCCAAACACTACTGCACTGCCCTAAACCCTGAAACACCACCCCTCAGCACGACACCCTACACTGCCCGAACACCACTGCACTGCCCTAAATCCTGAAACACCACCCCAGCACGACCCCCTACACTGCCCGAACACCACTGCACTAAACTCTGAAACACCACCCCTGCACGACCCCCTACACTGCCGGAACACCACTGCACTGCCCTAAACCCTGAAACACCACCCCCAGCACGACACCCTACACTGCCCTAACACCACTGCACTGCCCTAAACCCTGAAACATCACCCCTAGCACAACCCCCTACACTGCCTGAGCACCATTGCTCTGCCCTAAACCCTGAAACACTAGCCCCAGCAAGACCCACTACACTGCCCGAACACCACTGCACTGCCCTAAACCCTGAAACACCACCCCCAGCACGACCCCCTACACTGCCCGAACACCACTGCACTGCCCTAAACCCTGAAACACCAGCCCCAGCAAGAACCCCTACACTGCCCGAACACCACTGCATTGCCCTAGACTCTGAAACACCAGCCCCAGCAAGACCCCCTACACTGCCCGAACACCACTGCATTGCCCTAGACTCTGAAAAACCAGCCCCAGCAAGACCCCCTACACTGCCCGAACACCACTGCACTGCCCTAAACCCTGAAACACCAGCCCCAGCACGAACCCCTACACTGCCCAAACTCCACTGCACTGCCCTAAACCCTGAAACACCAGCCCCAGCACGACCCCCTACACTGCCCGAACACCACTACACTGCCCTAAACTCTGAAACACCAGCCCCAGCACCACCCCCTACAATGCCCGAACACCACTGTACTGCCCTAAACCCTGAAACACCACCCCTGCACCGCCCCCTACACTGCCCGAACACCACTGCACTGCCCTAAACCCTGAAACACCACCCCCTGCATGACCCCCTACACTGCCCGATACACCACTGCACTGCCCTAAACCCTGAAACACCACCCCCTACACTGCCCAAACACCACTGCACTGCCCTAAACCCTGAAACACCACCCCCTTCACCGCCCCCTACACTGCCCGAACACCACTGCACTGCCCTAAACCCTGAAACACCACCCCCAGCATGACCCCTTTACTGCTCGAACACCACTGCACTGCCCCAATTCCTGAAACACCACCCCCAGCATGACCCCCTACACTGCCCGAACACCACTGCCCTAAACCCTGAAACACCACCCCTGCACGACCCCCTACACTGCCCGAACACCACTGCACTGCCATAAACCCTGAAACACCACCCCCTGCACGACCCCCTACACTGCCCGAACACCACTGCACTGCCCTAAACCCTGAAACACCACCCCCAGCACGACCCCCTACACTGCCCGAACACCACTGCACTGCCCTAAACCCTAAAACACTACCCCCAGCATGACCCCCTGCACTACCTGAACACCACTGCACTACCCTAAACCCTAAAATACTCCCCCCAGCACGACCCCCTACACTACCCAAACACGACTGCACTGCCCTAAACCCTAAAACACTTCCCCCAGCATGACCCCCTACACTACCCGAACACCACTGCACTGCCCTAAACCCTAAAACACTCCCCCAGCACGACCCCCTACACTACCTAAACACCACTGCACTTCCCTAAACCCTAAAACACTACCCCCCGCATGACCCCCTACACTACCCAAATACCAATGCACTACCCTAATCCCTAAAACACTACCCCCGCACAACCCCCTACACTATGCAAAGACCACTGCACTACCCTAAACTCTAAAACAATACCCCCGCACTACTCCCTACACTACCCAAAGACCACTGCACTACCCTAAACCCTAAATCACGACCTCCTACACTACACAAACACCACTGCACTATCCTAAACCCTAAAATACTATCCCCAGCACGAACCCCTACACTACCCAAACACCACTGCACTACCCTAAACCATAAAACACTACCCCCAGCAGTACCCCCTACGCTACCCAAACACCACTGCACTACCCTAAACCCTAAAACACTACCCCCAGCAGTACCCCCTACACTACCCAAACACCATTGCACTACCCTAAACCCTAAAACACTACCCCCAGCAGTATCCCCTACACTACCCAAACACCATTGCACTACCCTAAACCCTAAAACCCTAAAACACTAACCCCAGCACGACCCCCTACACTACCCAAACACCACTGTACTACCCTAAACCCTAAAACACTCCCCCAGCATGACTCCCTACACTACCCAAACACCACTGCACTACCCTAAACCCTAAAACACTACCCCCAGCACGACCCTCTTCACTACCTAAACACAACTGCACAATTTGTTACAGGCGTTGCAACGCAGGCCTGTGGTGCTTACTGGAAGTACCTGGTGGGCTAGTTGGGCCCCAGGGACTCTCAGGATTCAAGGTGACCTAATCCCCCAACTTAAAACGCGCCACGGGGCGCGTTTGCACAGTGGTGAAGGGAGGGGGCGGGGCCGCAGGTAACATTTGCGCAAACACGCCCGGTGGTGCGTTTTAAGTTGGGGAGTTAATTCCTTTGAATCCTGGGGGCCAACTAGCCCACCAGGTACCTTCAGTAAGCACAACAGAGTTGCGTTGCAGAGAGGTGAAAAAGGTGCGTGGCCTCGGAACGCCTCTCTGCAACTCAGCTCTGTGGTCCTAACTGTAGGTACCTGGGGGCTAGTTGGGCCCCAGGGACCCTCAGGATTCAAGGGAACTTAATCCCGCAACTTAAAACGCGCCACGGGGCGCGTTTGCACACATGTCACCTCAGGCCCCCCCTCCCTTCACCACTGTGCAAACCCGCACTGGCTCTGGTTAGTCAGTCAGTTACCACCAGTACCCGTCTGAAAAAGTTGTGGGCACAGGATGATTTTGCAACAAGGCCTTTTTCTGCTCCTCTGTTGGTTCTTTCTGCACATCTTTTGCTTCTTTCTGTGCGTTTTTTCTTCTTTCTTCACATGTCCTACCTCTGTTGGCATAGTTAGAAACTAGCATTTAAAAAACCTTTGAAATTCACTTACAAAATCATAGGTTTCAGGCACGTTATAGTTAGAAATTAGCATTTAAAAACCTCTGAAATTCACTGAAAAAACCATAGGTTTCAGGCACGTTATAGTTAGAAATTAGCATTTAAAAAACCTTTGAAATTCACTGAAAAACCATAGGTTTCAGACACGTTATAGTTAGAAATTAGCATTTAAAAAACCTTTGAAATTCACTGAAAAAACCATAGGTTTTAGGGACAGTTATAGTTAGTTGGACATTGCACTCGTACAAAACTCGTGAAATTCCCCTGTTATAGTTAGTTCAGCTAACTATAACTCGCGCCCCGCAATGCACTGCTGATGACGTCACATATTACATCACTCATGACATGGTCAGTGACATCACTGATGACATCACTGATGACATCTCAAATGACATCACTGATGACATCATCCATGTGATAATTTCATGCATCTTCTCACACCCTAATATAACTTTTGATAATCAATCAATCAATCAATCACGGCATTTATAGAGCGCGCTACTCACCCGGGAGGGTCTCAAGGCGCTGGGGGAGGGGGTAAGTTATTGCTCGAACAGCCATGTCTTGAGCTGCTTCCTGAAGGAGAGATGGTCCTGGGTTCGCCGAAGGTGAGTGGGGAGGGAGTTCCAGGTCTTGGCTGCCAGGTAGGAGAAGGATCTTCCTCCGGCGGTTGTTCTGCGGATGCGTGGTACGGTGGCGAGGGCGTGGCTGGTTGATCGTAGCTGGCGGGTGGGCGTGTAGAAGGTCATGCGGTCGTTGAGGTACTTTGGGCCCAGGTCGTGGAGGGCCTTGTGTGCGTGGGTGAGGAGTCTGAACGTGATTCTCTTGCTGACGGGGAGCCAGTGCAGGTCTTTCAGGTGTCCGGTGATGTGGCTGTGTCGGGGGATGTCCAGGATGAGTCGTGCGGAGGCGTTCTGGATGCGCTGGAGTCTTTTTTGAAGTTTGGCTGTGGTTCCGGCGTAGAGGGTGTTCCCATAGTCCAGTCGGCTGGTGACGAGTGCCTGGGTGACGGTCTTCCTGGTTTCAGTGGGGATCCATCTGAAGATCTTGCGGAGCATGCGCAGGGTGTTGAAGCACGAAGATGAGACGGCGTTGACTTGTCTGGTCATTGACAGGGAGGAGTCCAGGATGAAGCCCAGGTTGCGTGCGTGGTCCGTTGGCTTGGGCGCGGTGCCCAGGGCCGGGGGCCACCAGGAGTCCACTCTAAATTACAGACTGCCATTCTCAAAACCATAGACACTCCAACACCAAAAACTACATACCCACTCACTGATTCTTAGGTCTACACACACATCCACTCACTCACCTGTACAGTCACTCATACTTACAGTCACTCAGTACAGGACTATCATATGCACTCATATACCTATATAAACACTCACACACCGCCACTCATCCATAGAGGTACTCACACACCTAGTCAGTCATGCAAAAATTAATCACACACCCATTTACTCACCTATACAGTTATACACACACCAGCTCACTTACTCATACAAATACTAGCACATTCTTACGCTCTTATACAATAACTGATACAAGCACACACGCATCCATACAGCCACTCTCACAATCACACACTCTCACTTATAGCCATTTAAATACTCTAACACACATATATACTGCCTTTTACATATGTAGTTACTCGCACATGTACCACTGAAATATACATTCACTCACTAACACACCCATACACACACTCACCCACCCAAGCAGTCCATCACAGATGCACTCTTGAAATCATGCACCCAGTGAATCACCCACTCACACATCTATGTATAGAGTCAAACACACCCCACCCACACAAACACTCAGGCAGCCATACAGATACTCAGAGAACCAATCAATAACCCATATAGACACTCATGTAGCTATTCGCAAATCCATGCATCCACTTACACACCAACAAACAGACTGATACAGACATTCACACAGTTTAGTCACTTACCCATGCATTCAGTAAGATACGTTTAATCACTCACTTGTAGAGTCAGTCACTCACGTACTAAATCATCCATTCAGACACTTATACACCCACTCATTCTTCAATACGCCTTTCCCTATATATATTAAACATATTTAAACTTTACAGAAACACACAGTCACTGGATGATGTCATCAGTGATGTCATCAGTGATGTCATCAGTGATGTCACTGACCATGTCATGAGTGATGTAATATGTGACGTCATCAGCAGTGCATTGTGAGGCGCGAGTTATAGTTAGCTGAACTAACTATAACAGGGGAATTTCACGGGTTTTGTACGAGTGCAATGTCCAACTAACTATAACTGTCCCTAAAACCTATGGTTTTTTTCAGTGAATATATATATATATATATATATATATATATATATATATATATATATACAGCACCACACTTGCATAGGCACCTCCCCTCCCAAATGTTGATGGTTTCTAGTGACATGTAAAAATTATAGTTTGTTTTGAAGATCCGGTGGGTGGGATATTTCAATCGACCATTTGATCCTGCGCCCATGGTCATTATATATGTATGCTTGCCATAGATCAAAATGCAGTTGACTGTACTCCAAATGTAGATTGAATCAAATGTACTCTGTGATATCTGTCACAACATAGTAATGACATGTTTATGTAATACTAGTAGATTCTTATAATAAAATGCAATAGAGTTTGTGGAAAAATGTTGTCTTTCCCTCTCCTGGGGACTTATACTATAACATTTTCCTTGTCATTTTACAGGTAAAGGGCAAGATATTTACAAACTCCCTGAGCTGACCCTACTAGATAGACCATCGGAGGCCTTTTATCCACTTCACTCGACTGCTGGTAAGAGGATCTTGGCAACTAAGCATACTTTGCTCTTCCTATGGTAGAAGACCGTTACCCCAACTTAACATTGGCTAAATAAATAATGGCATCTTTTGGGAAACCAAAAAATGGTCTATGGTTTAACTGACAAATCTAATCTGTTTCTCAAACTGTGGAACCAAGCTGTCTCTTACCTGAACAAGGATTTTACAGGCCGGACTTGCCCCAAACACTTTGCGACCTGGGATTAACTGACTCTTCATTGGTCCCACGATTTGGCTCCTCTGTGAACTTGGGGGTGACCAGGTGTGGGGCCCAGGGGTGGTGGTGTGTGAAAGTTTTGTTGGTTGCTGCACCAACCAGAAATTTTTAAAAGCTTTTTTCCTGCAAAGAAATAAAATAGAAAACATTGAAACTAAAATAGGCTGATTGACTGTCAAGCAAATTGATGTCCCAAGTATTGTCTTGTGTTTATGCATATTTGAGTCTTTTGCTTTACAGATAAAATGTACAAATGTAGTTTTAGTAATTTTTGGCATCATAATTGTCAATGTCTAAAATAAAGAATGAGATATTTTCCAGTGTATAGCCACTGCCACAAACAAATCTTTGGAATACCCATAATCACTGTGACTGCAGTCAGGATACTCTTGATGTGTAGCTACGTTGTTGGCTCATAGATAAAATACACATATTTTGATTATTTACAACAAAATCACAGTTCCCTGGGCTAATATACAGCTCAGCTGAATAAATATTAGAAATGCATTATTCAGCGTATGCTAGGGTTCTTTGACTATAAAGATCACATATAAATATTGTTTAGGATTGGAAAAATTCCAGTTCTACTCTTCCATGGTTTTCTGTTACAAGCAAGTTAGCTTCTCAAATATTAAGGAATCTCAAATGACACTATAGCTTATAACAAATAGTTCAAAAGTAAACTTGCCATTCAAAAAAGACACTGTTGAGACTTCAATCAATCAGAATTTATAAAACGCGGCTAATCACCCAATAGGGTATCCAGGTGCTTGCAAGTCCCGGAGGCTTATTCGAACAGCCATGTCTTGAGGCCATTCGGAATTCCGAAAGTGAGGTGATGGTCCGGAGGTGCATGGGTAGGTTGTTCCAGGTCTTTGCTACGATGTGGGAGAAGGAGCTTCCTCTACTTCTGCTTCAGTAGATGCAGGAGTATGGCCAGAGCATAGTCTTCTCGAAGGTTGGTGGAAGTTCAGGCGGGGGTTAATGTAGATGGGTCCTTGGTTGTGTAGAGCCTTGTGTACGTGGGTCAGCAACTTGGATTGGCATGTCTTCTGTGCTGGGAGCCAGGGGAGTTGCCTGAGGTGGTGTGTGATGTGGGTTAGTCGGGGGAGGCCGAGGATGAGTCTGGCTGTGGCATTCTTTATGGTCTGAAGTCTCTGTAGGAGGTGTCCGGCAATTCCTACGTAGAGGGCATTGCCGTAGTCCAGTCGGCTGGTGATGAGGGCTTGTGTCACAGTGCGTCTAGTGTGTAGGGGTAGCCACTTATAGATCTTTTGTAGCATGCGCAGAGTGAGGAAACAGGCGCAGGAGACAGCTTTGATCTGTATATTCATTGTGAGCTTGTTGTCATCGATGATTCCAAGGATTCTGGTGTGGTTGGAGAAAGTGGGTACGGGTCCTAGGTCTGATAGCCACCAGGAGTTGCTGTTGCCAAAGATCAGTACTTCCATCTTGTCTGTGTTCAGCTGCAGGCAGTTGTTCTTCATGCAGTCGGTGACGTTAGTCATGTATCTGTGGAAGTTGATTCTGGTGGTAGTGGGGTCATCAGTGAGTGATAGGATGAGTTGGGTGTCCTCTGCATAGGAATTATGTTGAGAGCGTGGGATCTGACGATGTTGGCCAGCTGGGTTATGTATGCATTGAAGAGCTGAGGGATGAGCCTTCGGTTACACCGCAGGTGATCTCCTTGGGTTCAGAGGTGAAAGGTGGGAGGTGGATCCTCTGGGTTCTTCCGACAAGGAAGGAGGTCATCCATCTGAGTGTGTCCCCTTGGATGCCTATTTGGTGGAGTCTTTTGATCTGCATGTGGGTAAGTAGTCATAATATTGAGTATAAAATATCGTTGTAACATATCGAGTTAAAAATATCGTAAGTAAAAAATATCAGTCAAAAATATCTATGTATAAAATATCGTTTTTGTGTGTCGGAAAAAATATCGTAAAAAATATCGATTGTTAAAATATCGTCTGTAAAATATATTGTTTTACTAATATTGTGTTAAATGTTTATAAATGATATAATAATTGTCAAATAAATTTTTTAAAAATTGTATAATAATTTTTAGGAGCAGGATGTTGGGTTTATAGGGGATAAGGGTGGGTAGTGTTTTACAAAAATTGGTTAATTTTGAAAATTATTTTAATTTTTAAAATGAATGTATAATATTTTATTAGTGGTGGGATGTTGGGTTAATAGGGGATAAAGGAGGGGAGTGTTTTAAAAAAAATTTGGAAGATTCAAATTGTTTTATTAAAATGTAATTTAATTTTACATTTTGTTTTTATGAGTGATTTTGTGTCAATAGGGTATAATGGTGTTTTATTCTTTTTACAAAGTTCTTAAAATTAAAAAATAAAATGTAATATGGCATTTATGGTCTATAAGGGTGTTTAGTGTTTTAAAATTTTAGTGATAAAATCTTTTTTTAAATTACATTTAAAATGTAATTATTGGAGTACTGGGATGTTGTTTTTATAGTGGGTAGAATGGAGTATGTTTTAAGTTTATAAAACATTTACAAATTAATTTTGATAATTTATTTTAAAAAATTTAAAATTATTAATGAGTAAATAATTTCTATTTAGTTATTTATAATTTTGTATTTGGTAACAATTAACATTTATTTGAAATTTTTTGTAAACATTTTTTGATGTTCATATTTGTTTTTTTCGTATATCTTTACATATATGTTAAAAATAATAATTAATTTTTAGATAAAATTTAAATTTAGTTATAGTAAATTATATATGTTGATATTAGGAATAGGATATTATATATGTTTAGTGTGCAGTACCTACCATGACTTTATATATTTTGTAGTGGGAATAGTAAATTAAATATGTTTTGTGTTCAGCACCTTTACTTCTTTTATGTACTTTGCAGTGGGAATAGTAAAATATATATGTTGTAAGTCCAGCACCTTCTATGATTTAATGTAGTTTGAAGTGGGAATAGTAAAATACATTTATTTTTATTATCCAGCACCTTCCCTGACTTATTGTTAATTGGAGTGGGAATGTAAAATTATATATGTTTAGTGTCTAGCACCTTTTGTAACTTAGGGGCCGATTCCGATCTCGGCCGGTAGTGCTCCGAATCGGATTTACCGGATCCGATTCGGAGCCCTGTTTCCCGACCGATTCGTACGCGGGTCCGGCCGAGCGAGTACGATGCAAGCTCCCGCGAAATCGCCGACCGACTCATACGCGGCTTCAACACGCTCCGACCGACTCGCACGGACACGACTCGCACCGCGCTATGGAGACGTTTCCCGGCCGGGTAAGTACGATGCGCGCCGCGAGCAGTCCGACCGACTCGCGCCGTCCGGCTCGAAAGAGCTGTCGGAGCCGGACTTTGGGGGTCCGCGTCGGACCGCCCTGAACACGTAGGCGCGCGAGTCGCACACAGGGGGGGACCCATGGGTCCCCCCTACCTGTGCATGTACGCCGCGATGCGCATGGACGCGTGCCCGCTGTAGGGGGCGCCCTTGTTTGCCTCGCACCCATTGAGTCAATGGGAGCCCGCGTACGCATTGTACGACCGGCTCCCATTGACTTCAATGGGAGTCCGACCGAATCGAGTCCGATAGCATGCGAATGCATCGTACTCGTCCGGTCGGACTGCTAGGGTCCGATTTGGTCGGAATTCTCTCCGGGTCCGGCTTGGTCGGAGAGATTTCCGGCCGGAATCGGAATCGGCCCCTTAATGTAGTTTGGAGTGGGAATAGTAAATTATATATGTTTTGTGTCCAGCGCCTTCCCTGACTTATTAATTGTAGTGGGAATAGTAAATTATATGTTAAGTGTCCAGCATCTTCCCTGACTTATTGTTAATTGGAGTGTGAATATTAAATTATATATGTTTAGTGTCCAGCACCTTCCCTGACTTATTGTTAATTGGAGTGGGAACAGTAAATTATATATGTTTAGTGTCCAGCACCTTCCCTGACTTATTGTTAATTGGAGTGGGAATATAAAATTATATATGTTTAGTGTCCAGCACCTTTTGTAACTTAATGTAGTTTGGAGTGGGAATAGTAAATAATATATGTTTTGTGTCCAGCAACTTCCCTGATTTAATGTAGTTTGGAGTGGGAATAGTAAATTATATATGTTTTGTGTCCAGCGCCTTCTATGACTTATTATTAATTGAAGTGGGAATAGTAAATTATATATGTTTAGTGTCCAGCACCCTTTCTAACTTAATGTAGTTTGGAGTGGGAATAG